>JAPSES010012390.1:0-13987 GCA_029822895.1 Maxillicosta whitleyi
GCCCCGCCCACAGCCGTGTATGGTACGCCCACGGGCTCATCCCAGAGGAAGAACAGCGGACAGAAGCTAGGTGATGCGTTAGCATTAGCCTAGCGTTGGGATATGCTCTTCCACAAACCAATCAGAATTGTCTGTTCACCTTCATCCTCATCCTCAGCTGGGCGTTACCTTTCCTCCTGTTTTTTTTTACCCCCTCCTTGTTTCAACCAATCAGAGGTGCCTTATTAACGCAACATGAAAAAACAGCCAGTGGTTCAACCACAGACCCTCTTCTAGCTTACAGAAAACAGCTTTGAGCAAGAGAAATAAGACATCATTTTTCACAAAAATGATGCACAATGCATTCAATCATAGTGGAGACACAGCAGTAGGAAGGACAGAAGGAAAGAAGTTGACCTTTAAAATAAAATGAATTGTGTTAGTTTTCTTCCAGGATTCATGTCTATTCAGGTTTACTCACATTAATGGGATTTTTGTATTATTTTAACATTTACTTATATTCATGTTATTGTCATATTAATATCTATATTTGAAGTTATTTATATTTTTACATGTACATTGATATATTATTTCTGTATTAAATGTGTATTTTTATTTGTGTACTATATTTGCGAAGTTTTATATACTATGTGTGTTTTTTCTTCCGCTTCCTTAGAAAGGGGCGGGGCCTAGCCGCCCCCGGTCTTGAACTTTTGGCGGTTGCGCAACGAAATGGCCCCGCATTTAAAGTCCCAGTATTGATGGGTTTACTGTAAGGCGTCCATTTGGGAAATACATATAACAAAATATACATAAAGATGAGAGGAGTACCTACGACCGGACTGGACTTCACCGACCGGGAAGGGTGCCGGTTCTGTTCGGCCTTTTCACTCTGAGCAGTGCCTGTTGTTTCCGGCTATCAGCTAGCTTAGCACAGAGCTGAGCTAGCTTCACCAACCTGATAACTGTGTGAGCTTTTGCTACACATCGCTAAGCTATGGTTGTGCAGCTCATGTGGGACACAACAGTCCAGCAGAAACCACACGCCTGGATTCGTCTCCGGCTGACCGGTGAGTAAAAGATCGCCGTAGTGCCTGTTTGGCTGGGGTTGTGTACTGTATTGTGAGTCCGTGTGTGATGGTTTTACTGGAGGTTTGTGTGCTGACAGTGACAGATGCTGCTCATTACATCCACCTCTGTCTGTGATGGAAGTGACGGCGCTGTGTGTAATGATAAGCCTGACTGTACCTGATGTGTGGGCCGAGCTGATGTCACACTGTTCATTCACTCTGGAGTTGGAGAGAATCAGCTGTCTGTGTTGGTTTAATACACTGTGATAGTTCTATGATAGTGTAATTTATATTGGCAAGAACAGTGTATAGAAAATATGATATGTCTAGGCAACATTCACCCCACAATGCTGTGAATGTACACGATCTATTATAAAATGTTTCATAGAAAAGGGACAGATTACAAAAAAGATTTAGAGATTACTTTCTAACCACTGTCTGCATACTGAGCCTGTTTACATCCACACTAATACTCTGATTAGTGTCTGATTATTATTGATTATTTATACAGTCCAATCACACTTGTTTTTTTTAAATCAAATAACACACCTGGGTTTGTCCCCAGTCCTCCCGTGTCTTCCTGCATGTATAATTCCATCTGATTAATTAAGTTCAGTTACATCTGAACATGTGGAAAAACTATTAAATCACGTAGACAACATAGACAACAAGAACTGGAAGTTAGATTCTAAATACAACAGCAGACTGTACCATCTACCAATGTTTATGGACTATTGTATTTCTGAAGTGCATGCAAATGCATCGCATCTGATTATTACATCTATTCTATTATCTAGCCTATTATCTGATTAATAACAGTTATTGGATCTTTGGGGTTATGGAAACCGTCCCATTGAAAAGATGAGCTCATGAAGAGTAGCGACTGATGTTTCAGTCACTAATGGGGATCCTAACAAATGAAATGTTCCAAGTTCAATTCTTAAGTACTTCTTTACTTACGTTATATTGGAGCTAAATGGAGTCTTTGTTTATTGTGTTAAATCCCCAGATATTTGTGGTTCTATTTGAGCCTGATGGCATTTCGAGCCCGATCCTGACAGTAATGTATGAAAAACAATGACTTTAAGCAGAAACCTTCACTATCAAGAAACAGCAGCAAACTCAACCCAACCACCACAATAACTCCATTTCTGTTTTCATAATAACCTCTGATTTAGACATGTCAGAACAAATCTTAAGTTTTCTAAGTCCAACCCTTCAGTTTTCCATACCATCTGAGTCCTTTGAGAGTCCACTGGAGACCTTTAACCATTCTTTTCATTATGAATCCATCATCACTGGATCCTGGTTTACATTCAGGATGGCAGTTCATGTTGTATCTCTGTGATTGAAGTTCTCACATTTTCTCCAATTGCTCTTGTAAAAACAGTGTCATTGATTCAACTTAGATAGTTTTACCTTTGTGTCCTAATGTTGGGAAAAGTTAGTTTGAAATGACTCTTGTTATTGTTGTTTGTGGGTTCATTTGCCTCTAGGCTGATTTTACATCTATACCTCATTTTTGGAATTTAGGATTAATATTCATAGAATAATTTCCATGAAAAAGTACTAAGTTACTAGTAACTAAGGGCATCTATATTATAAAAGGTGAGTGTACTCTGTGTGTGCATGTATGTGTGTCTGTCTGGAGATGCACACAAAATCCAGAAAGAGCTGGCTCCTGCAGTTTGGCATACTTGTGTATTTTAGCCAAGGATCACACTGGTGAAAACTGCATATTTATATGACCTATGCTTTTGGAGTTATTAGTTTACAAAATTACAATGGGTTTAAGGCGGCCTGTGGGTGAGTACATTCACAGCAGCAAACAGGGGGCCACAACAGGAGAATCAGGTCCGGCCGTGATCGCACACTAATAAGGTCGGCCTGGTTCTTACTGGGGCCTGGTTCCACTCCGCTGGTCCCCGGTTAGTAGTAAAATAGTAAAATTTACAAAACATCATTTTAAGTCCGGTGTCAAAATCTGTGGTGCATGTCCATATGTCACCAAATGAGGGCCATTCTATTTGTGCCTAATCTGCGTCTTACAACAGGAAGATTAGTCAAGTCATCCAATAATGTCAATGTCATACAGTAATGATGTAAAGCCCTTTAAACAAATGTGTAAGGGAACTATGAATGCATTCTGATCTGTTACTGTAGATTTGAATACAAAACAAAATGAGAGCATTTCTAATTTTTCATAGTATGCGTACCAACTACACCAGTAAGCTTAGCTCAGCTCCACATTTGATCAACTCTACTGCATCTAGAACCCGTACATTCCCATGGGTCAATGCAGTAGTAAAATCTATGTTCTTTGGAACAGGGATTATTAAAACTAGTGTAAGCTTTGACAGACAATATAATCACTTCACTTGTAGTGACACCACATCTGTTGTCTCGGTGCTGGTGTGACTTTTTATAAAACATAGATTATCACCAGCTAATTTCGCTCCAACTCATTACCGACACATGTTGTGTTTGGAAGTTCTGCTCAATTTTCCTAATTTACATGAAATTATCCCTCTTGTTTTTTAGTAAAATGAGTATGAATGCTGCTGGGCTCTTGTGGCCTGGGACCTAAAAGCTGAAAATTTAATGCAAATACACACAGCCTGGAGTGATGTATTTAAATTGTTGATTTTAATTAGCCAAGCTTTTTAAACCACAGAATATTCAGTTTACTGTCAGATAAAACTGAAAAACATCAGATAATCATATGTAAAATTTTAAATCAGAGAAACACTCGTATTATAACTATTATTTGAGTCACAGATAGCCTAGTTGATCGATTAGTCCGAGGATTAACTTGTTGATTTTTGTTAATTTACAATGTTTTATGCAATATCATGGTTTTTTTTGTAATGCTGAACATACTGAGGATATGATGTTTCTCCATCAGTGGACATCAGTGTTTGCTGTGTTCTGTGGACAAACCACCACGAGCCTAGTGCTGGACAACATGGAAAAAAGTTTGACAAAAATTTCATTGCTTCCTTTTCTCCAACTTTATTTTGAAGTGACATTTAACTGACCTGTCACAAATGACATACATAAATGACAAACATACTTTAGTACAGCAATATAAATGTATCAAATGAAAGCAGTTGTGGCGGAGGGGCAGTAGTCTTCACATTTTTTTCAAAACCATACAGTTATTTAAAATGAATGATCAAAATAAACTCTATTTTTTTTAAACATTTTTTTAAAAGTCCACAACAGTTTCAAGTTTCTGAGAAGAATAAAACAGTTTTGCACAAAAGTTCAGCAATAAAAAGTAAACACAAATTATTTTTCAACTTTCTGAAATCTGTAACCTTGTAGTGCAAAGTTTACAAACCAATACAATATCACGTCTAAAGTAGGGTTGAACAGAACTCTGCACAAGGCATGAACCATGAAGGTGCGAGCAGGTGTAATGAACCTTGGATCAAGGGCTTTGACGAGGTTCTGAAAGCTGTCCTTCTCAACTACATGCACAGGAGCCATGCCTTTACAAATGTAACACAAGATGGCACATGTGAGTTGTTTATGGTGCCTGGACGTTTTCTCATACAGCGGCCTTGCTTATATCTTCTATCTTCTTCAATAATTTTTCTTTTCACAGCTTTCCCCCGCTGTTCCACAACTTGGTTTAGCTTGGATATTTTTGTGTTCTTTGTATTCTTTTTCATGGACCTTCTTTATTTGATAGAAGAGGTTTGTTGTGTTGGTATCAGGTGCAGTAATAGTCTTGTTGCGTACTTTGCATATGACCGTCTTCTGCTTCGTGTCGGACCTCTTGCACCCAAAATGGAACCAATTCACAGGCGTACCCCCTCTTTTCGGTAAAAGTGCTTCTTCTTGGGGGTGCCTGCATAGATGTCTCTGTTGTGACTCTGGGCATGAAACTTCAACCTGTTGAGCATCCATCGTTCAGCACTCATGGGTCACATGTGACAAACCCGCATGAGAATCAAAGAACGTAAGGCAGCGTCATGTCACAAAACCACAAGATGGATTTTCTTTGCGAAAAATCTTTTTTATTTTTCTTTATTTTCTCTTATATAAACTTAAAGTATGTATAGTGACAAGGCAACTCTAATACAATTGTCACAGGCTATTTAATAACATATTTGTTGTAATAATTGATAAAATTAGGATAGAAACGATAGAAGAGAAATGGCATGCTAGACACTTTTATCGTCCCCACAATATGTATTGTTATATTGGCAGCACTACATGAACCTGTTGAAAGTCCTGACAAAAATGAATTTGGACCTTAATGAACAGAAATAAGTTTGATATCTAACTGAATACAGGCTGAAAATAAGACAAGTAAATTATCTTATTTTTCTCTCATCAGTAAAACTGATTTTCTTTCTGTTCTCATTTCACACACAGAAATCCTCATTAATCAGTGATTATCTGTGTCCAAATAGATAGAAACAGAGATTAACCATTTGAGTCCTGTATTTGTAGATGTTGAAATGGAGTTGTAATTAGTGCTGCCACGATTAGTCGCTGTAATCGACCATGAAAATTAGTCAACATGTCGTTTTACTATTGACTACCTATTTTTTTTGGCTGCACATGAATTGGGGAATCCATGCTGGCATTGGCTGTGAAGGTTCAGGTCAAAGCTCAGACAGGATATTAGGAATGGGCTGTCCATGTCTACATTAGTACGCTCATTGTGTATTTATCTTGTCTCTTTTTGTCAGTTGTAGATAAAGTATTCTGACTGAATTTTAGCATCAGGACGCACTAACAGTGTCCTGAAAGTGATGGACAAAGATATGAGACCATATTTGTACTATATATTTGCACTGTTAAGTAAATACTCACTGGAAATTGTAAGGACCTATTGTATTAATATTTAGTTTTATACTGATATAGCAAACCAGCTGTTTGAATAATTTATGTAACTTAAATAAATATAACCCTTGTATTATTAATTAATTCAATTCAGTTTTATTTGTAGACTTCTTTATCACAACAAGGTTGCCTCACAGAGCCTTACAGAATTAAACAAACAACAGTAAAAAAAACAGTAGATGAAGGAATGGATTAATGTCCTGTTCGTCCCCTGTCCTTAAACTGTCTTTCTGAATAAAGAAAAACCCAGAAGGAAAAGAGAAACCTGAGGAGAACCACAGGGAAGGACAGATCCAATGTGGATGAAGCAGGACTGATGGACGTCCATTTATGGATGTAGTTCCCTTCTGAATGATGCATGTAGGTGGGGGCACATGAGGGGGTCCATCTAGTCTGAAGAGATGGGTGAGGACGAGGAGGTCCCTCCAGTCACCTTGGATTCCTTCATCATTGGGCCCCAGGTGGTTCTAAGTGCCATCAGAAGGTCATTTCACAGTGTGAGCTTTAGGGCATTATACTGAGTCACCTGTTCATTACACTTCTGTACATTTAAGTGCAATTACTACACTTATCGTGAGCTTTTTTAGGCCATGAAATGACTTAATGGCAGGAGACTTTAGAAGTCAAGCAGTCTGAGTTCCTTTCACAAACATGATTTTTATACAAGTAAAAGGACATGATTATCAGCATTTAGCAGAATAACTGCACTTACTTCATAACTGCAATCAGGCCATTATATAATAGTTATGACAGACCTACTATTTGTAAACCCAACTGGTGTTTGGGGACAGTAAATACTGTTTGGAACATTACTATAATCTGATAGTAAAAAGATGGAGAAACACTTAGGCTGTCTGCAACAACACTAATGAAGTAATCAGTGACTTCACTGCATTTTCACTGCAGCCAACAGTCATATTTATCATGAACTTACATGTGTATGAACACTCATAAACACTCATTTGTGTGTAAATGTGTTTATGTAAATCAGGGTTTTTCCATTTCTCATTTTGTCCTGCTCATGTGAACCACACAGTCAAATGGATCAAGGCTTTTACAAGCTACATATTTTACATTCTGATTATTATAAGTAAAGAAGTGAATAATGAAACCACGTGAAACAGGTCTGATAACTAGTACTGCTGATACTTTATCACATAAAGACACCTTCACATATATGATGAAGTCGCTCAGACAACACATTTACTCCTTATCTTAGTACGTTTGTAGAAAACATGACAATGTTTAACCTTTCACCTCCCTCTAATATTATAGAAATGCCTCTTTACCACCTCTGCTAATTGGTAGTACTTGTAGAGGTCGTTTCAGATATTAACCCTGTATGAATCAGCCATGTATGTAATGTGTGAAGTAAAAGTGGTATGGAAATAACCATAATAAAATCTTACTTGTCAGCAAACCCTGAATTTCACAGTTGGAACAAATTATATGACTGTACTGAATAAAATAACCCTTTCTGTACTGAACAATCGCACCTTTTCTAATTCCTTTGTCTACAGTTGTATAAAACAGGCACAAGGCCCACAGGGGGCTTTTTACATAAATAAATTCTGTATAGGGATGTAAAAGAAAATGGTTGTATAAAAATGCCACAGTTTCCTTGTAACAGCGGGTTCCATCCCTAGTCCATCCACTGGTACTGATCCAACTCCATGGGTTTTACTGGTGAGTCAATGTTGTAGAAGATGATGGTGTTTCCATGGTAACTGTGGCACCTCTGAGCGTCCAAATGGGTCATATCTGATGACCATGAGAAGATGAAGAACTGTATTTGACATGGAGTGATAGGATTAATGGATCAAAAGGTATTAAACAGTTTAGATTAGTAGATGGTTTAAGTTAAAGGTGGATGTTTGTGTCTTTAAGGGTTAAATGAAAGGCCTAAAATAACATAAATAAATATCTTTTCTTTGCTTTAGAATCCGTGAATGGATCTTATTAGATGTGAAGTGTTCTTTTTCCCAGGCGTCCTGAATGCATCACCTTGACCAGTTTGTGTGTTTAGTTGTTTAAAGTTGTGAGTAAATGCAGTGTGATGCTGTTTCCCTCTGACTCTGGACCTGAGTCTGTTCCTGGTGTTTAAAGTGGGACTGGTTGTGGGTTTGGGCCTAAGCGGCGGCAGTTGTTGTGTGTCTGCTTTGTGTTGTGTGTCATCGTGGTTGCAGTAAACATACTGTGAGTGGTTGTATGTCACTGCTCCTCAGTGGTTTGGTATTTGTTTGCAGTGTTTGTGTGGTGTTTGCTTTGACTTTAACTTTTATTCCAGACTTTGTGTTCGCTGCAGCAGTGTTTGTACAGAACTGCATTGATTTGCTGTCTGTGAGTCGTGTTCTGAAACCTCCACAGCAGCTGTGATTTTATAGAAAGGAAACGCATCATAAGTTACACATCAGACTGAAATCCACATGAAGTGGAGCAAACCCTCTGCATCAACAGGTCTGTTGTGATCATCACAGTTAAGTCCAATTAATTGCCACTAATGCCACTGTCTTTAAAAATATACATATAACTCATTGATGTTAAACACTGAAGTATATCCAGTCCATGTGTTTAGACTCAGCATGAATAATAACTTTAATATATAAAGGGTTAATATACAGCCATAAAGGGTCAGATTTCTGCCACAGGCCCAGTCCTGGTCCTCAGTGTTTGGTAGATTCAGTCCACTTGGATCCAGACTCCTGTATGTTGAAGAAAACCTGAACTCATACTAAGTCTGAGTCAGCATCAGATTTAATAACACATCAAACCACAGCTACGTCTCTACTCCAGCATCCGTTGAATACCAAACGTGGTGTGTGTAAGTGGAGGCCTGTCACTCACCTCCGTCTGGAATGGGTGGACGTTCTTTTCTCCTCTGTCTCCTGTCACTTCACTGTGTTTGTGTGTGTGAGCGTCCGTGTTGTGACATGTGACAGTTTATTTTTCTGCTGCTGTGTGAAAAGGAGGAAACTGTGTACGCTCTGAACTGCACAGACGACAACACCACTTTGATTTACATGTGATTTACATTTAGATGGCTCTTGTAGCTGCCGTCATTCTGCCATGTTGCTCTTCAGCGTCGTTGAACTCACACTGAGCCGCTTCACTACACGCATCAATGTTTTACTCTATGGATTTTCTTCTTGTAGTTAAACAGCGTAGCTTTTGTCTGTCAGCTCAGGAGTGGAGCTTCAACAAAAGCTGTAGCACAAAAATATTGATTAAGACAACAACGAAAAATAACAAGTACAGTGATTTTGTGTGATTTTAGATTTTTCATTAGGCTGTCTCTGACAGTCTGTGTCCAACACTGGTGAAGGTCTGTTTTTAACAGTAAAAGGCAGGACAATGGAAAAGAGAATAAGACATACTCATTTAGACAAAGATGGTACTTTGGGGATAACGATGGCGCTGCTGCCATGGTAACAGGAGTGAAATGTATTTGTTGTCCAGGTTGTACATTTGAGCATGTGTTGATGTGTGTAGAGCTGCTGATGCTGATTGGAATCATTCATTAAGAAGATGCACATGATGCTCACAGTGATTGTTTTCTCTGATGTACAGTTGTGTAACGTTGGAAGAATATGCTATTATTTCATAGAAATCACAGCACTGTGGATTTAGAATCCGGATCCTGAATCTCAGCTTTACGTGTAGTTGAACTTCTGTCTCACAACATTATATTACCTTAAAGATGCCACTGTTTCCTGCACAGGTCACTATTTTGGACATGAAATAATCAATAATAACCATGTTTATTGTCAATCAGCAGAGCTGTGTATGAGGCCACAGCTGTTGGACTGTTTTTACCACATGAGAAACTATTCAAGACAGTATTGACAAATATATCACTTAACCCTCTCGTGTCCAGTGAATCTATTATACACACTTACTGTAACACTTGTTATATAATGAAAGTAAATAGTAATAGTCAAAAGTAAATAGTGACTGGATAGCGTAGTGGTTTACACTGCTGACTTTGGTGCAAAGGTTTTCCCTTGGCAAGGCCCTTTACACTATACATACCTATACCTTGTAAGTCACTTTGAATAAAAGTGTCTTCCAAATGTAAAGTAAATATATTTATATATATATTGAAAGTACATTGGGTATATTTAAAGGTCGACTTCTATCATTATTTCATTCCTACTGCTGTGTCACCACTATGGTTGAATGCATTGTGCATCATTTCTGTGAAAAATGATGTCCTATTTCTCTTACAATTCAGAACATGAAAAACCACAACATTCAATACATAGATGGACAGACCGGTCAAACACATAGCTGGGGAAGCTACTGACAACTAACCACAGTAGCATGGATACATTTAATATGATAACGATAGTAGCTACTTTCCAATTGGTGGCATGCTAGGCTTTGAGCCAGAGTGCATAAATGAACCACGTACTTCATACAATTGATTTGTGCCATCATCACACAATAAATAACAACCAATAAATAGCTGAGCACATTAGCATATACAGCATGGCAACAGTTCCCCGTCCCATTCATAATCTGTTTATATACAGTCACGATAACATGTTGCAGTAGAAACACCTACGGGTTGTGGAGCACAACATTCACAAACCGTGTAAAAAATAAAATAGGTGGTGCAGTCGATTGGATTATAGCGCTTTTACCTGCTGTCGCACCCAGGTCGCACTTGTCTCATGCACGTTGCTAGCGGCCGGCATCTACTGCTACAGTGTGATCAAATTCCAGGTGAATGCAATGCAAAGGCTCATGGGAGGGTTTTTTTTGTCCCTATGATGGTAGAGGATACCTGGGTTACACTTACACTCCCTGTTATTAAAAGTCTGATTATTTTTACATGGCTTCTTTTAGGCCTGAATTCAATATTTGTTCATTTTTGTTTAATTAAAAAAAAAAAATTCTGATCCATCCACTAAATCCCTAACCTTAACAAACTGTTAATTTGTACACTAACACCCTTCTGTCAAGTGAGAACAAAATAGACACTGACACATTTAACTTTTGACCTAGAACCAATCTACTGCTACTATTCTTTTGTCTTTTCCCTTCAGGGGTCGCCACAGCGAATCACACTCGCATGTTGATTTGGCACAGGTTTTTTCGTCGGCTGCCCTTACTGACACAACCACGCTTTGGACCGGCACAATGGGGCTTGTGCCCCCTTGTGGCTACATTGGGATATATAGCGTAAAGGACCTTTCCCAAGGCAGGGTTCTAGCTAGCGCAATGCAGCGTATCGGCCCCCGACGCAAAAATTTTGACCAGATACGCTACATTTTCTCCCAATACGCTAAATTTCAGCACAGCGTATCAGCATTTTGACTGTAATTGTTTGCCCAGAACAAATGCAGGGTCTGACACAATGGTTGCCCGAAGCCCCTCCTCTGAATTATCTGTATTTTCTTTGGTGTGTCTGTCCTCGGAGGACGCATTTACAGCCTGAGTGAGCAACTGTGCTGCCATTGGCTGCTCTGTGCTGATGTCAGGACACAGACGTACGGTGATGTTGTTTTACACTTAAAACAACGGCAGCAGCTCGGGTTCAACCCCCCCCCCCCCCATCGCTGCGCTCCCTCAACAAATAGCTAGAACCCTGCAAGGGTCTACCTGGGTCTCGAACTGGCCATCTTCCACACCAAAGTCACTCACTTTGATCTAGAACCGATAATAATAATATGAACCAGTGTTGGTGTTAATCACTGATATATAATGGGAGGAAAAAATACAAAAATAAGTAATAACATTTTTATGTAGAATATTGGGGAAAAGGATTAAGGGTTTATGTTAAATATGAACCTTTACAGCTCTTCTTCTCTTGAGGTCTTTCCGTTGCAGTTTTATGTAACATACCAATTTGTCTACATCCAAAAAAAACCCACATCTTGCGGGACCAAAAAACTTTTAATTGAAAAATGAGAGTTTGCAATTGAAAAAATGAGAGTACTGTTTTTTTTTCCATTAAGCAAATTTTTATGTAAAGTGTATATTAAAGAGACCAGTGGCAGTAGTTGCTTTTCCATTGACCCTTAAATATTGGAAATCTAACTTGTGCATAAAAATGACAATTTCACCCAAACTCGCATTTTTCAATTAAAAGTTATTGTGCTGCCAAAGACGTGTTTCTTTTGGGTGTTGCGAAATTGGTAGGCTATATCACATAAAACTATTGATGGGCCGATCACCGATACGATCACCAAAAACCTTGATCTGCCGATTGCTGATCAAAGATTGAATTAAAAATTTTAAATAATTTACTCTATATTTAAAAAAAAATAAAAAATTTGTGTGTACGCGCACATTCCCAGAAATCATCACGAGTATGGTTCGGGTGTCTGGTCTATTTATAGCGGTTTGGCTCAGGTGCGGAACCAAAATTTCAATTCTGTCGGTTAACGGTTCGGGTTCGGGATGAAGTATGACAGTTAGTTAAAATTGGACCCGTGCAGGCCTACTTTTTTGCGTGTTTGCCAGTTTGAAACATCGCTAATAATTTATGTCATGTGATTGGCTTTTTGATTGGCATGTTTTTCCGATCGCTGATCTGGCTATTTTTAGGCAATATCAGCCGATCATGATCGGCAGCCGATCGATTGGAGCAACACTACATAGAACTGCAATGGAAAGACTTTTTTAGTGCAACTGGAATCATGTGAGTAAAAAAACTTGGCTGTGGACGGACGTTAGAACAAGAGAAGAAGAGTTTTAAAAGCTATAATAATAATAATAATAATAATAATAATAATAATAATGAATATACCTGTAAATAAACACCATATTTATGTTCATGTTTATGGAATGACTTCTTCATCTTATGATAATAAATAAATAAATAAATCATCGCATTTGTGATTTAATGGAAAAAACAACATTATGCACTTCTGTTTTTCTGACATTTTAATAAATAATAGGTAAAGATTTATGCATAAGCCCAATGGAGAAGCAACTACTGAAGCACTGTCAGAAGAACATTGTGTAAATAATAATAACGTGTGTTATTTGTGTGGGTTCTATTCACTGTGTATATCCAGGTGAATGGAGGTGAATCTACAGAGTAATGCTGATTATTTCAGCCTGTGTTCCCGTTCCCAGTGCCAGGGGGTTCATGTTTGTCCAAATCAGATGCTGTTGTGATGCTGTGATAGGATTGTGAATGAGTTGTGTTTATGTGTGTGTGGTCGTCATGGCCACAGGCTCCGCATTACTGATCATGTTTTAATGTGTAGGGCTGCTCCACTCACTGCTCATTTCTCTGCTATTCTGTCAAATACGTGTGTGATGAATCTGCACTTTTTCACTCTCCTTCACTCTCCTTCTGTTGCTCAATGTGCGTTTGATTTATTTTGGGTTTGAGTTTTGCTTTCACATCTTCAGATTGTCACGTTGTCATGTAGGTGTGTGTTTGTGTGCATGTGTTTAGTGTTTGCAGTGCAGATGCAGCCAATCATGGAGGCAATCTCCAGCGTCTGTCTTTCCATCAGCGTGGTTGTAAAAGTCGAGTCGACTGTAAAACACGGTGAAGGATTTAAGAGGCGCCGCCGCTGATGAATTTTACTGCCACCATCTTTGTTTGGGGCGCCCTGCTGCACTTCGTACATACACTCAGCAGGTGTTGACGCTGTCCTCGCCGCTGTCACTGATTTACTCACAGACCACAGATCTGCCAGATGGAGGCCAGTACTAAAATATTTCCCATAATCCTCAGAAACTCATCTTTCTGGTTGGAGGGTCTTTCTCAATCTGTGCTCTGTCTGGACTCAAGTTGTCGTCAAACGTCATCAGCCACAAACCAACTGTTCAGTCCAGATGTGGGCAGGATGATGAAGTCACATCCTTTTATAAGCCTTCAAATTCTTCCTCTGCTACTGCTCCTTCTACTACTTCTACTACTTCAAGGCTTGACATTGAAATTTTCAACTACTGTTCCATCGGACAAGTGTCTGTCAGCTTTCACTTGTCTGAAACTAGAAGTACTTGTCTGAATTTTACATTAATTTTTATTTACAATCAATTATTAACATATAAAATGTGTGACTTTAATGTAATATGTATTTAATGCTTTCAGTTCTGTTACAGACACAAAA
>JAPSES010012400.1:0-13986 GCA_029822895.1 Maxillicosta whitleyi
CTGTTCCTTGTCTCAGAGCGAACATTTCCTGAAAATTTCATTAGGTTTGGTCAATAATTACCCGAGATACTGAGAAAGGATGAATGAGTGAAATAAAAAAAGTGGAAAAAAAAAAGTTTTTTTCTTTTTTTTTTTTTTAGTGTAAAAAAAGATAAATTACACAAATGTTTACTTTTACAGACTAACCTTTTATAAAAAATTGTGAACAACTTGAACAAATATGAATAACCAGAACTGTCTCAAGAGAATGAAATGTAATTCTATCAATGTTCTACCTGTTATTAGATATTTTGTGTATTTGTAGATCCACTATGATCTGAAAAAAACCTTTTTCTTAATAAATGTCTTTTTGTTCATGTTTTTTCTCCTGTTTTTAAAGGATAGTTTGTAGATCTAAACATTTCAATAATACAATTTTCCTTTTTTCATACTAAAACATAGAAATTACACATATAATTGTGGAACTGACATCATTTATATATTATTTTTATGATTGTATTGAGCTGTATGTGGCCCCTGAACCAACATGAGTTTGACCCCTCTGATGTAGATGTTCATAAAAGCTCAGATTAACATTGAAGTTGTTTTTTCTTGTGTTTTGTCCTTTCCTGCTCTACGTCAGAATGGACTCTGAAAATCTTCTTCTAAAGTGAAAACAATTAGAAAATCTTTTTTCCATCGCTGCACTGTGGACAGTTGGCATCTAATATGACAATGTGCCGTGTTGTTGACAGTTTTGTTTTTGTTTTTTAACAGTGTTTGTTTGGCGTGGTTCTTTTATCGGACTGAAATGTAGCCAAAGTGAATTTCCAAAAGCAGTTTCTGATCATCCGCAGGACACACAGGTCACATGGTCAAAACGTGTCATGCACAAAAGCGTCAATAAACTTCGACTTTGTTTTTGTTTTTTTTTTGGCCCATCATTTCTCATCACAGTGGGTGTCCTTGAGGTGCAATAGTCTACATGTGTGTCTGTTTGTGTCCACAGGAGTCTCCTGAAGCATATGTCAGGGACCTGGAACAGCTGACACACACACACACACACACACACACACACACTTAGAGCTGTATCTTTTACGCAAAGGTCGACCCTTGGGTAGAGTATATTTATAAAAGTTTAACTAAATAACAGGCTTTGTTTATTTATGTTTTTTTAGCAGCACTTTTCTTTAACAGATACCATCACCACTATCACTGGCACTGTTTCCATCCCAGAGGTGTGCTTCCAACGTCCCATTCTGATGCATATTTACTTTGGTTCCTAATCAGACGTAAGAAACACAGCTCCTCTGAGCTCCGAGGTGGTGCTATACGCTACTAATTCAAGCCTGAGCCTCTGAAATCTGGCATCTAAACACTGGTATGCCATTGGCTACCATTAATCTTGGCACGGTCCAGATTCCCTGGCATCATTATCTTGGCAAGCGCCAGCAACCAACAGGAGTCCATACCCACTGTGTCCTGCTGCACAAAAGCGTCTGTATGTGTGGACATTTGAGTCCATGTGTGGATTTTTTAGTGCCTGAGTGGGCCCGTGATATGAATGGTACAGTACAGTTATATACAGTGTGTGTGTGTGTGTGTGTGTGTGTGTGTGTACGTTCTATGTGGTGCATCTGGAGGGTCTGGTGAATTTATTTTTAACATATAAGTGTGTATATATGTGTGTGTGTGTTAATATGTGAGTGGCTGTGTGTGTGTGGAAAATTGGACAGGCATTAAGCCAGATGTACAGAGATTTGACAAGGCCCATCTGTGATCCTTCCCCCCCCAAAAAAAAATGCCCATTCTGCTCTATATCCAAGCACACACACAAACACACACACACACACACACACAGCCAATAATCAAAACACAGTGGAGCGTGTAGGACAGGAAGAAAGAGAAAGGAAGAAAGACAGCGAGAGGCAAAGCCAGATGGGTACAAGTCGGAATAGACAGATACCAAGACACGATAATGGTATCAATGCTGCTTGACACTGTGTTGTTTAAATATTGACTGATTTTTCTATTTAATTAGACACAGGCTCACAGACACGTACCAATAAACACAGCAAAGTCTCCAGCCTGGGTTCAACACAATGACAGAGGTGCGATGGACCGAAGTACAAATAATCGTGTGATTTAGGAAAATACTGGTCGTACATTTGTTTTTTGTTTTTTTTTATTCCGTATATGTTAACACAGATATTTGTACTCCTAACGCTTACTTACTTTTCTTATATGTCTGAGGAGTTAAATACTATTATCAATACCAAAAAAAAAAAAAGAATGACAAAACATATAAACGATTAAAAGCAGCATAAAACCCAAAAGGATAGAAAATTATGTGTAAAATGAAATACCCAAATGTAGCAAAATGCAGAGTGAAATAAAGAGTACAAAAAGATAAAAGAATAAACAAACAAAAATACAAGAGTCCAAGGTGAAACAAGAGAAAAATGATGAAAAGATAAAAGCGGTGTAAGAAAATCAAAATGGTATCCAAGATGAAAAGAGACTTAAAAGTACTGGGGGAAAAAAAAAAATTATAATTACGAATGACTGTTACGAATGTTATGAAAATAACACGAAGGGAATAATGTGTAATGAACAAGATGAAAGATGTAACATGAAGAAAAAACTTTATAAAGATGGAATGAGACAAAAAAGAAACATTAAATAAAGTGAAATGGGAATACGGGGGGAAAAAAAGGGAAAATATGCCTTTGGTACGAGACGAAATCATAATAATTTCATATTATTTGTAATTAGTTCCATGCCTGGATTCAACAGTGACAGAGGTGGGAGAGAAATAAATAAATACAAATAATTAGGTGTTTTAAGGAAATACTGAGGTCATGCATTTGTTTTTCTATTTGTTTTTGTTTTTATGTTAACACAGATATTTGTACTAACATCTACAAATGAGGTGCCTTACTTTTTGTACATGTTTGAGAGGAATTATTAAATTATTAATGATGAATTAAGAATAACGTGATTTTTTTTTTATTATACGATTTTTAAAAAACAGAGAAAACATATAAAATATTTTTTAAAAAAAGACAAAATGTTCAACCACAACAAATTTCGGAACATGATGGAATGCACAAAAATAGAGTAAAAAAAAAAAAAAAAGACAAAAATTCAAGGAAAAAATGGAACGCAAGATGAAATGCGACTCAAAAATACAGAAAAAAATAAATTATGGAGATGAAAATAACATAAATGGGATAAGATGAAATGAAAAACAAGATAAAAGATGTAACTTTTGTAAAAGATGCAACAAGACAAAAAAAATTAAAGGTAAAATGGGAAAATGACCCGAAACAGGACAAAATTGGAAGAATTTCATATTATTTCTAAACTGAATTGCCATTTTCCAGTTTTTTTTTTAACATACAAAACATGGATTCCTCAACATGTCGAGGGAAACTGCAGACACTTGCCACCCCTAACAAATGAGATGAAGTCAGTAACGGACAGCATGCTGACATAAACATGCTGAAACATACACATTTTAACCACTACCCTAAGTTTTCTCTGTCTTTCTGTCTGGTTAGGTTGTATTTTTTGTTGTTTTTTTTATTACTTTCAGCAGGTGTTGCATTGGCTTGCTCCACGGTTGCTGTGTATTGCAAAGGCGGAAGGTGTCAAAGTTTACCGTCGCTCCCAATTCTCCGTAAATTATCAGTTTATTGACAATAATAAACAAACTCCCTCCATACATCTGTCTAGTTCCATATACTTGTAACTTAAACGACATTAGACCGTTGCTGTAACTCCACTAGTATCCGTTTTTACAATCCAGCCTCTAATGTGCATTAACTCTGAAGGCCCGTTTTGCAAAGACGGCATAAATAAGCTTTACAAACTTCCTTCCACGACTAAACAGTTCCTTGTAAAGTTGGACAGATGGTCACGAGGAAGAGCGAAGACGCCAAACTGCCGTAAAGGACGACAAAATGAAAAAAACCAAAAAAAAAAAACCTGATGAAAACACAGAAACATCAGTGTGATTTGGCTTCATTCAAAACTTATATATTTTTTCCGCCTTTACAGAAGAAAATTACAGGCGCAATTGCACAAAATAAGGTAGACAGAGAAAAAGGAAAATCCATCACAGGAGAATTTCCTGTAAAGAATGAACACAATTGATCACACAGATGGCACACTATCTGTGAGAGATGGCAACGGAGAGGGAAGGAGATCCAGGAAGAAAGATGTATAGATAGTGACGGTGGTGTGGGAGGAGAGGGACGGAAGAAAGAGGAGTGGGAGCGGAGGAGAGATAAGGGGGTGAAAGAGGATGAAGGGGATGAGAGAGGGATGGGGGTTCTATTTTGGAGACGAAAATTCATCACGGGCGTAGAGTTTATTTTGGTGGTCTCCATCTCTGGTGTGTGTGTGTGTGTGTGTGTGTGTCGCACCCCCCCCCTACTACATGGGGGGGTGTCGAACTCATTTTAGTCCAGGGGCCACGTTCAACTCACTAAGACTGAGTGCGTTGTCATCATTTATATGTTATTATGTTAATATTTTACTGGTTCTGATCCACAAGATTGAAATGGGTTGAATGTGGAACCAAAATTAAAATGATTTTCATGTCTTTGATTGAGAATATTGTGAAGGGAATATTTGCATTTCACAAATTCATCCCACGGGCCGGATTTGGGCCCCGGGCTGCATGTTTGACACCTGTGATGTATAGGTTATTATAATAGTATTTTACTGCTTTTACCTATTTCAGGTCATATTCATCTGTTTGAGGCCCCTTAACTGAAATGTACGACAGCGCATTAGGGCCATTCATGAAGGAGAAGATATTTTTTGATATGACGAGATTAAAGTCAACATGTCGACTTTAAACTCGAAATTCCGAGAACAAAATTTAAATCTGATGTCGACTTTAATCTTTATGGGACATGGGACTTTATGGGACTCGACATTTCCAAGTTTAATGTCGACATGTCGAGTTTAAAGTCGACCCATCAAGATTAAAGTCGACATCCAATTTCAACTTTATTCTCGGAATTTCGAGTTTAATGTCGACATGTTGACTTTAATCTCGTCATATCAAAAAATGAATGGCTCTAATGCTCCGTCGTAGAAATGATTTTGACACACTTTACTATTAACAATATATTCAGTACATTTCACACATTTATCCCACAGGCCGGATCGGACCCTTCGACGGGCCAGTTTTGGCCGACAGGCCATAGGTTTGCCACCTGTGATCTACATTCAGTAAAGTATGTTTTTATCAAAACAAAGACGATGCTGTACCATTAAAATGTAATCTGACAGAGCAGCCGGTTTCCTAAAAACTTGCTGAATTGCTGGTGTAACACACAGCCATTCATAAACAGTCAGCAGGGGCCAATTAGTAGAACAAGGGCTGAGGATAAGCACTACACCTTACAACATTATGAAACCTGGTGCAATAGCCTCGTAAAAAAAACACAATACTTTCAGGAAGCATCTAATGGATCAATTTGTTGAAGCTCTGCCCGAGAGGAGTTCCTCCAGCTTATTTCTTTATAGGTTTAAAATATATATACATGTGAGTTCTGATTGGAATATAAAGCCCTGTTCAGACGAAAAAGACCAAGACGAGACGAGATCAAACTTGTAATTTCATGCGAGGTGCGACGACGGAAACTCCAAAGCTCACAAAGAATTTATGCGTGTGAATTCTTCTCTACATTTTCAACTGTCCTTAAGTGTTTTATTGCAATATTATCTTCTGTATTTTGTGATTTTTCAGTGAAAACCAGGTATTTTCCTGCATTTAATTTCAATAATGATGTAGATGTTTGTAAAAGTTCAGACTAAAGTTGAGAAGAAGACAAAACTGAAGAAAAAGTCATTTTTTCAGCAAATTTAACATAAACCCAGTGTTTCCATCCACTGTCATTGATCTAACTCCGTGGGTTTTACTGGTGGATCAATGTTGTAGAAGATGACGTTGTTTCCATGGTAACTACGGAGCCTCTGAACATCCAAATGGGTCATATCTGATGAGCATGAAAAGATGAAAAACTGTATTTGTATTCCATCCCCGTCATCAGTGTAGTACATCCACACTGACTTACCCCCGACAGTGTCCTGTGAGCCCAGTTCTGGTCCGGTTTCGGTCCAAACGAAAGTAGTCCGGCAAGTTTGCGGTTACTAAAATAAAACGGATTTCTGCTAAAAACAGCATGTGTTCAAAAGAGTGATTTATTTGCATCACAACACAACTTGTAATCAATTGGCCCTACTTTCTCTCTCTTCGTATCCCTCCGCGCTGCCGCAAGATGACACTAGTCTACCTGTGTCAGAAGCATGACAGCGCACTGATAGGAAATGAGAGAAAGTAGGGCCAAGTGATTACGAGGTGTGACTATTTATGGACATTGGCTTATGATGCAAATAAATCATTCTTTTGAACACAATTTTATTTTTGTGACCCCCCGCAAAACTTGCCGGACTACTTTCGTTTCAATCAAAACCGGACCAGAACTGGGCTCACAGGACACTGTCGGGGGTAAGTCAGTGTGGATGTACTACACTGATGAGGGGATGGAATACAAATTTATATCAAAAATACACAACTATCCCTTTAATTACAGACTAAAGCTGCTTAATTGGAATTCACCCCCAATATGACAAGGATCCGTCTTTTACTTTAATTGTGATTTAGTCACTTCGGAGTTTGTCCTTGTCCGTGAGGTGCGTAGAGAATATCATCCGGTCCTCTGAAACCAGTCCTGACCACATACCCATGCACACACCCCTTGTAGATTGATGTCCCTGTCATGTGGTCAGTGGAGTCACACTTCCACAGATATGGCCTGACCACCCTCCTTCTGCGCCACTCCTCCAGCTCGGCCCAATATGCCCCTTCCTCTATCCATCTGTCTGCCTCTTTCCCCTCCGTGTATTAGCTCTCCTCACCTCCTCTTGCTTTTACTCCCCTTCCTTCTGCCAATTCCACAGGTGCAATTTAACAGGGAGCTGAGGGAAGCCGTGTCATAATTAACAATTTCATATAAATCTTCAGGGCCTATCAGTTAACTACGACGCGTCTGCCAGGTGCTCATTATGTTCACGCATTACAGGAGAGAAAAAAAACGTAATTAAAACTTTTAAAAAATTAACCCATAAAGAACCACAACATCCACTATCAGCTGATCCAAGCTGTCGATTCATTAATACTGTCAATACGGGTTAATAATTGGTGTAAAATACAGTTTTTCATCTTTTCATGGTCATTGGGTATGACCTATTCAGACGTTCAGAGGTTCCAAAGTTACTTTCTATTCTATTCTATTCTAGTCTAGTCTACTCTATTCTACTTTAGTCTATTCTACTCTATATTTCTACTGTAGTCTATGCTACTCTAGTATATTCTACTATACTCTATTCTTCTATTCATTTCTACTGTATTCTACTGCATTCAATTCTACTCTTTTCTTTTCTACTCTACTCTCTTCTACTCTGCTCTTCTCTATTCTTCAACTGTAGTCTATACTACTCTAGTCTATTCTACTATATTCTATTCTACTCTATTTTTCTCTTCTATTCTACTCAATTCTATTCTACTTCACTCTACTCTACTCTTCTACTGTAGTCTATACTACTCTAGTCTATTCTACTATATTCTACTCTATTCTTCTACTCTATTCTACTCTACTCAATTCTATTCTACTTTATTCTACTCTATTCTTTTATTAATTTCTACTCTACTGTATTCCACTACATTCAATTCTACTCTACCCTATTCTTCTATTATATTCTACTCTATTCTACTCTGCTCAATTGTACTCTACTTCACTCACTTCTACTTTATTCTATTCTACTTTACTCTCTTCTACTCTACTCTATTTTTCCAATGTAGTCTATACTACTCTACTCTATTCTACTCTATATTCTATTGTAACTTATGAAGCCATAACAATGTTTTGAGTGTGAGCTGTATCTAAAATTTAATACAGAGATGAAGTTGTAAGTATTTGCAGCACATGTACGTATGAATGCAGGCCTCCGTGTGCGTTCTGTGCACACGTTAATGTGTTTCCCGTGTCCACGGCACCGCTCCACTTCCATCTGTGCTACTCGACTTCCCCTCAGAGAAGTCTTTCCTTTTCCTCCTCTCTCTTCTCAGTGCTACGATGGCCATTTGAAATTGCTCTTCACACTTCCTTGCATTTGCTGCCTCACTCGTCCACGCTCAGAGACACCGAGTGCGACCACCTCATTCACACACACACACACACACACACACACACACACACACACACACACACACACACACACACACTCCCAATCAGTCACAAAATTCACCTCCAATTCCCTAGTCCTCCTCCTCATCCTCTCCCTCCTGCACTGAACTTTTCAGTCTGTCTGTATCACCTCCCGATCCGTACTCTCGGACAAAGGCTGGAAATTCAGTTAACGGACTGAGAGACGCAGAGAGATAAGGATGTTGGCGAGCGGGGGGGTTGAATGATTGAGAAGCGAAGGAGATGAGGAAAGAGAGTGATAGTGCCAAAGGAGATGTGTTTAGGAAACAGCTAACGCCACCATAATAACTACGCTCATCACAGGTATGGGACCGCTTTTTTTTTTTTTTTTTAACAATATTTGATTTATTTAAAGGGCTTTTATTAGTGTTTGGTTCATTTATTCGTGTATTTGGACCCTAATAGTTCACACAGTTTGAGTTTGAACCCTCCAGCTGCTGCAAAGCTATATTTATATTAATTTGAGCAAAAATTCAATGGATTTCTGCAACCTATTTTGATTCTTTCTTAATTAATGACATTTGCTCATATAAGGTCAAGACCAATGTGTCTCTGAAAACAACAGCGGTACAGATAACAAAATCAAGGGGGCGGGGCTTAAAGGGTCAGCGCTCAAAATGTCGTTACTCAGAAATAGTGTTGAAGATGAACCTGTGGAGTTGAATTAATGAAGAATTCAGACCCAAACAGAACATTTCCAGTTTATGTAGAACACAGGGAAATGTTTGAATATGTATAATTCTATATATATAAAAAAAAGTAAATGACCACAAAATTGCTTTATCTTTATAAACTATCTTTATAAAATATCTTTTACTTTTAAGGCATAGTGTGACATTTGCGTGTATTTATCTTAACTTTTAACCCCTTGTCAAGCAAGTGACTACTTTCGGTCATGTCCGTGTTCCTTGTGAGCAGATTGTGTCACCTTTAATGTAAATAAACAAAGGAAACCAATTTATTTCTTTTGCATTCTATATAATATTCTTGTTCTATATGTTTTTGTTGTTGTTATTGCAATTTTTCTGTTTTATAAATCCTTTAAAAATATTTTTTGGGTGTTTTTTGTGTAGCTGGAACAGATTAGTTATATTGCAGTTTTGTTATGGTGTGATTTTAAACCTTTTTCGGGCATGTGACTATTTTTGGTCACTTCAGCATTGATTACAAGACAGTGGCAGCAACAGTTCCAGTGAATCAACAATCTCAGGTCCAATGTGGTCGACAGGGTCTGTGCATGAATAATACATGTTCCCTTATTCTTTTTCTTGTATTTTTAATACATATACGTCTGTTTTTTTGTTTTTTGCAAGGAACCAAATATGGTAACTTCATTTACCTCAATTTTCTATATATACATTTTTAAAAACATTCCATAAACGTAATAAAGTCTTATTATGTTCTCCAATTACACACTAAGGTTAAAATGTTGAATTTCAGAGTGAATTTCTGTGAGTGAAAGTGTTTTTAAAGACCAGTGGCAACATTATTGCATTTTATGGCCAGCTGTGTTGTTTCCATGGCGTTATCCTTAAGATACAATAAAACATCACTGTTTTTGCCTTTAAAACTAGACACTATATTTACATGTTTTGACATTTAAGACCAGGATGTGATGTTTATGCATGTTTTTTTTTCAATATGCAAATTTTATTGGGTTCACTTAGAAAATATCATCCCTTGTAGACTATACTGTTATAACAGAACAAGTATGCATAGTGTATAGTTTGAAAAACTTGGTCAACTATAACTTTATTTTGCCGATTTTATTTTATTTTAGACTATTTCTACTACGTGCTTCTTACCTACTTTATGTTCCATATATGCACCAAACCACTCAAGCAAATTCCTAGTAATTCCTGTTTACTTAGATGTCAATAAACTTGATTCTAATGTATAGTTTTTGCTTTTTTTCCTCCATTTCTTATCTTCTCTCTCTGCTCTAGTGTTCCACATTATTGTCAGATAAGGCCAACTTATTTCATTTACACTTTCCTTGCATAATTTATACTCCTAGGACATAAAAAAATATATATTATGTGCAACCTTAGGCAAGGCAAGTTTATTTTTATAGCACATTTCATGATTAGATTGAAGTAAAAACACCCACTGGCTCGGAACCAGTAAAGCCCTGGTTCCTAGCTTGCGTTTCGGATCACTTGTTTTGCCTGCACAGTGTGAGGTTCTAATACTATCGCAGAGCGTTAAAGGCAAACTTTTGTACGAGTTGGTTCCAGGATCTCCTGACTGCGAATGTGACAAAGGGATAAATCCAGCAGGCCTTGGTGCCATTCAATTCTATCCTTCAGTGGTCCACAGCCAACTTTTAAAAGCTGCTTAGTGTGGGTTAAAGGACCTGTAGCCCCAGCTGACTTAATGGACCAATAGGAAACAATGGGGATGTGGAGAGAATCTGAGGAGACGAGATAAGAGAAGAGGAAAACAGGAGGAAAGCAAATAATAGGTGGGTGAGTAATGGATTACAGTGAAAGATTACTTCTAAGGCTTTACTAATCGATTTTTAGTAATATTTTACTCTGTACATGTTCAATAGCAATTGCTTTACAACACACTTTTCACCGATAATGTGATTACATAAATGAAACGTATATTAACTTGTATTAATTATTATAATTTGTATATGGTTACAAGATAATTTACTCTTCTTGCTTCCAGTTCTGCTACTCACACTGGTGTATGAATGCATATGAATGTTCAGTGGTTGAGTATGCGTTCATAGAAAAGCACTATATAAATCTAATCCATTATTATTGTTATTATTATTATTATTATTATTATTATTATTAATGACATTGGAGTCTGAACTTCAGGGTTTTAGTTTGAAAAAAAAAAAGACTTATTGTTGTCGTTGTCATTTGTAACTTTTCTGATTTAATTTAAGACTTTTTTGGTTTGTGAAATATGAAAAAAATATAGAATTTATTTATTTTATTTTTTACATTTTGGCCAAGTTTAAGTTGTTTTTATGGTTCTTCTATTTGTCTCTGAGTTTGAACAAGAGTATAAATTCTGGCCACAGTCAGAATAATTTATTTTTTATTAGTGTTTAGTATTCATTCTTTAACTTTTCAAGCTCATCCGCAGAACAGAAATATGCATGGAGGACATTTAGAACCATTTTTATTCCATATTAGAGGAAATGAACACAGATGAGCTGCCCGACAGTTGAATTTCTCACTGGGATCAATAAAGTGAAGTTATTCTTAAATAAACCCCCGAACCACTTCTTTTCAGTGCAGTCATGCAATTCAAATAGTCAGCCTTCAGGCCACTCTTCGGCTTTGCCATGAGTGGATGCCAACCTGTTATTACAACCTGCTCACCCTAATATGAACCGGTCCTGTCGTGAGACCTTAATGAATCAAAAACGTGTGTAAAGTTCTATTTCCTGTTGGTGTTCAGCCAATGGGTGAAGACGGCAGAAAACAGTCCCTGCTTCAAGACGTTAGCATTAGCACGATCCCTGTGATCAGCAATGACAAGGTAAGCTAATGTTTCTTACTGTTACTTACTGAGACTACAGGGCTCTCCTATGCTTATATGGGGGAGGGGGGGGGGCATTTATGATGAGAATCTGGATGCAACTCAACAGTAATACAGGAGTTATGTAACACAGTAATATTGCAAGGTAAGGAATTACTTTTAAATAACAGAAAAAAGTAATCTGTAATGGATTACAGTTTGGGAGTAACTTGGACAACACCTCCAAGCGCCACTGTCGTCCTCGCACACAGATTGTCTCATCTTTATAGTAAATAGGTTGATTAAACGAGCCTATTTCTTTTACATTCTCTTGTATTTTTCATAATTGTTATTTTCTGTCTAACAGTAATTTTTTTTTTGCACTTAAAGATTTTTTTTTGTTATTTGTCTGGAGGCTGGAATTACATTTCAGGTTGTTTTAAAAAGGAAAATTGATTTGTAAAACAATTGCATTGCTAAAGGAGCTCAGTTAAGTTAAGTATTCAACTCTGTGTGGGTCTGCTGTGCGTGGAAACAGAATAAGAGGCTGAAGAAGTTGAGTCGAAAAGGGATGAACAAACATGAAAACATGAAAAGAAGAGCGGACGACAACGAAGGGGAGATGAGTAGGAAGGGGGGGGGGGGCGAAAGAAGCGTTAATGGAGATAAATGTGAAGAAGACGGGAGAGGGACGGAGGACAAAGTGTAAAAGGTGAGGACGAAAAAGAAAATGTTGAGAAAGAAGATGGAAAAACACAAAGTATATAGGAATGAGGACGTCATGCTGTAACGAGACTCATCCTCTGCATGTTTGACCTTTGTGGTTTACAGGAGCGCTGAGGCATGGTGTTAAGACTAACACAAGAGCCATTACACGCACACACACACACACACATACACACACAGGCTGTGAACATGCGTCATTAATGGAACACGTCCCAGAGAGAGAATACAAAGCAGGGCCTCCAACAATAAAGAGAAGGTGAAACAGGGAAAAGAAATGACTCAGCTGGTTGCTTAACTGTTTAAAGTGTGTGTTTGAGTGACAATAATTCGACCGTTTGTCTGAAATATTACTGGAAAAAGCAGCACAGGACAAAAAATACAGGGAGAAGAAGGGAAAAAAAAAAGTGTGGTAGGTTTGCATTTGCTTTATATGCATTTCAATGTCAGTATAGGAAATATTCAAGGACAGCGATGAATATTCATTACACTGAGCTGTCATCACTGTGACAGAATCAATTCCATAAGGATAGTAATGACTGCAAAAAAAAAACAAAAAAAAAAACATACCGACACAGAAATACATCAAGAGTAGGGACAAAAAAATAAATAAATAAACATATCATGACAATGTTTTTTTCATATCAGACGATATTGATATGTTGGATACATATCAAATCACTATTTTTGTCAAACTTCAATTTTCCAAAGGTTATTTTTGATTTAAGTGTGATTTATTTTCTGTCACAGGTTGAACATGATAGATGTGCTGAAGAACATTAGACTGTTTCAGAGAAATAAAACAGGTTCAGATATGTAAAACTAAACTAAACGTCTGACCAGCAGGTAGCAAAGCACGACAGTTTATGCTATGATTCAGAAAATACTCAAAAAAACAAAATAAAACCAAAAAAACAGAAGCGTTCAACTTCAAAAATGAACACAAAATAAGGGTGTATATGTGGGAGTGCGTTCCATAACTGATATAAAACCAAAACTGAAACTTAACACACTTTGAAGGTCTGACTCCTGGCTTCTATGCCACACCCTAATAATAATAATAATAATAATAATGACTGATTACATTTATATTGTGCTTTTCTATGAACACATACTCAAAGCCCCAGTGGATCCATTATTCGTATGTTATGAAAGAATTCTATCAAAACTGTTTAAAACACGTCTCATATTTCTGTCAAGGAAAAGTTATATCACGACTAGCGCTGGGAATATTAACGCGTTAATTGCGATTAGATTAGATAAATATTTTTTAATCGCGATCAGAGTTTGCCAGCATTTTCCGCACTTCTACCATCCACAAGCAGCTCCTCTAGTTGTATTAATTAAACTCATTGTCAGTTCGAACAGAAGCTTTCTTGTGTTTACAATTTCTCAAAGTAGCATTTATTCTTAATACTTGTTTTTCTTTCTCTATGCTCTTTTTGAAAATAATAAAAAAAAAAGCCCAAAAGGTAAATTCCGCCTTTGTCTCTGTCTTCATTTTATTCCCATT
>JAPSES010012505.1:0-13979 GCA_029822895.1 Maxillicosta whitleyi
ACTTGTGGATTTTATAATTAAATATCATACTAAACAAACTTTTACAATGAACTATTAATATCCACGTGGGAGCTACCCGTGAGTTTGTTAACAAACATGGTCTATATTTGAATCAGAAAGCATCTCAAAAACAATTGTTTTCATGACATAGAAGATGAATGACCAGTTTTCAAGCTTAGAAGAGGTGGCAGAGTTTGCATATTGAGAAAAAGAAAGTGTGAATAAGTGCAATGGCATTAGATTTTGCAAATAATTATGTTTATCTGCAATAACTGGATTCATGCAATTAACAGAAATAAACAACAACAAAAAAAGAAATGTCATATGAGGTGGAAATGTGCTGCCAGACTAAGGGTTTGATGTGCAGGGTCCAGAAAAACAGTTTAGTTCAAAACACAATAGCTAAATCCACTTCAATGTTTGTGATAAAATACGTCTTACCTCTGTCAGCTCCTTTGTCAGGTAGTTTATAATTGTGTGAAACACTACAAAGCTTTAATCCATAATGATAATGATCATGCATATCATTGGTATGTTGTGTTTGCCTCTTTCTTACTTTCATTAGGTCTATTTTATACAACTTTTACTATGTTTCTTATGTTTCTTGCATATATTTAGTATGCTGCATGTACTTTATGGAAGACATTCTGTATCTCATACCTGTAGGAAGTTTGAATAAATGTGACGGAAAAAAAAATGACGAAGAATTGACTCAGTGTTCACAAAACTATAGTGGATGTAAACAGCAGAAGTTGACATTTTCTTTTCCCCTTTCAGAGATTATGATTAAAATCTGTAATAAAAGTATGTAGAAACTCGCCTTTGGTAAAAGTAAACTCATAACTGTATGTCAAGTGTAGCTCTGACATTTCAGGTGGGTGCTACAGTTCCTTGCTTGTGGTGATTTAAAAAAAAAAAAAACACACACACACACACACACACACACAAACAAACACAAGCACATAAACTACCACTCATACACACAGGAAACATGACATCCAATGTCGCCCATGTGATGACAAAGGACGACAAAGTGAAAGCTTCTTGGCAGAGCGGGCTGATAATCAGACAGGATTTCCAACCATACTTGTGTGAACATACAGGGATTATAGCGCATGGCTCACTCTGATCTCACCTACTCATGGACAAGGAACACAGTAGGGAGAACAGAATTGAAGAGAAGATGTGTACTGCGATAGGGGAGGAAATGAAACTGTGCTGAGCAGATTGGATGGGTTTTCTCTGCGTGGCTGAAGGGTAAGCGTTGAAAGAGCAGATCTCAGTCCGTTTTGGTTTCTTTGTATACTTACACACACACACACACACACACACACACAAACAAACAAACAATAAAACCAAAGATGAAAGAGGATTTCTTCTTACCACTATCTTGAGCACAGAGCTAAAGATCTTGGTAGCTTCTGTCACGCCGCCAATGTACAGCTGTCTGGTGAAGACGGGAGGGTGGTCATTCTCATCCAGCACCTCAATGTACACTTTGGCTGTGTTACCTGGAAAATGGAAACAAAATACATTTAAGTCATCTACCTACACCAGCAAAAGCACAGTACAAAACACATAAATCGTTTGTTTAGTTTAATATTCAAAGGGGTTAGTTAATTAAGTCTGAAAAGTAAATTTTCAAACTTGGGGTCGGCTGGAATTCAAATGAGGTAATTGATAAAAAAAAAAAAAAAAAAAAATACTAATAAAACATTTTTTTTTTTTTTAAATCATTCAATTTCATTAGAATTAAAACTCCACACACTTTTCCAAATAAAAAGCAGGATATAATGTCTGAGAGGGCATATCTTTATTGAACCAATCATGTGCTTTAAACACAGTCACAGTCAGAAAACTAGACCGAACAGAGAATGGAAGGATTTCTTCACCCACCCGGTCCTGATAAGAAAAATGTCTCCACTTTAAATGTGTGGGGTCACCAGAAATTTGTGATGTCAAAATGTGGTCACGAGCCAAAAAAAAGGTTGGGAACCACTGGTTTAATGTGTCTGGTTTACAATATTTATTGGGCTTTTTATGTTTATTGTTATTAAAGTGACACCATAAGTCAAACTTATAGGCAGAACAATGCCTTACCTGTTTGCCAAAGATAAGTTATTGTTCATGTGATAGTGTTCTGAGTTTTAATCTTCCAAAATAAAAGTTTTTCTTGTGGTCTTTATGTGATTCTCCAAATGTCGACGGGCATGTATCACAATACTGTTGTTAAACTGTCGCTCTCACCTCAGGAATCTAATTAAGAGGATTTAGAAATTAACCTGTGACCCCACTTTGGGAACCCCTGCTCTACATGATCAGCACCATTAATACATTGAATACAGGAAATACGTCACTGTAAAATACAGAGAATAAAATAATTAACAGTGATAGATGACTGAAGAGGGATTTGATGTAGAGACAAGTTAATGTGGTATTTCACATAAAAAACAGTTTCAGGTCTTTTGAGGGTTAAGTTAAATAATAAAGTATATAATAACAGTATTAAAATTAAAGCATCAAATATAGGTGCTATGCAGTATATTATTGGAATATCAAAAGACAGAAGCAGAAAATATAAAACCCTAACGTGGTCACTAGCTGTGAAGTAAATATGTCCACTGAAATCAGAAGTTATCGTAAATTTGTCACGTCAACACAATGTTTTCATGGTCATCAGCTGGACCACAACTTCAAAAGAGAGCCTGAGTTGGTTTCCTAAAAAATATTTTGCAACTTGGTCATTACCCAAAACATCACAACATGTCAGGAAAGCTTTATCTACTAAAGTGCTTTTGGGCAGCCGTCATCAACTTAGGAAAAACGTCATACTCATAGATTGTGTTATCATCTGAGGAAAGGTTTTTCTCCAGTTCAGTCTGTATTAGATCAGTCAGTCAGTTTTGGTTTTTTAGAAATTCTGGCAATAAGTTTGAAAGTAGTTTTAAAGCACTCAAAATGGAGTGAGTTTAGGAGACTCCAGTGTAGTCATTTGTTAATTTCCTTTCTCAGCTGAACTGCAGTGGGTATGTTTTGTGAGTTAGTGCTAATTTAACCTGATAATGAGAAGTTACGTTTGTTTGGGTGGTAACTTTCACTCCAGTAATGAGGTTAATGTTGTTTTGATTACAGCAAATATTCTGAAGAATAACTGAGACTGAAGGGTGTTGAGGTGACTCCCTCTCCAAGAAGGAGATCAGGAAAACAACTCAAGTGATTCTCCAATCTGTTTACCAATTAGTGAGTGAAATATAGCTCTGTAAAAACTAAAAAAGGTGATGAAACCCTGTCTTCGTTGCCATTTTTTTCAGGCGAGTCTACTTTCCTAGCCAATAATTCAAGCTGCATCATTTACTGTTCAGGAGTTTTTGTTTTCCCCATAACCTAGCGCAAGACAATACCATTAATAAAAGCCTCTGAAAGTTCCATGGGCAATTGTTTGCACATAATTGGGAATTATAATTTGAAGGGCAGTCAATAAGATGAAAGCGATGAGAAATAAAAAAGTGAACAAGGAAGAAAACTTTTAATCTTAAATCACCTGCACAGGACTACCCTTAGTTTCAAGACATCTGAAGTGTTCACATTCTGTTTTAAAAGCAAAACACACTAAGCGCAGACATTGCACCCCCTAATTTGTCACACTTACACCTATGCAAGGTGCAGCATAAATATGTACAGCACAAACTCCTTACCACACTGCAGTTTATGTTAAAAAAAAAAAAAAAAAAAAAAATGCAATGTCAAGGACCATTTTTCTTCTGGCGGCATACAAAAATGTAATGTCATGTGGCACAGGAGCTAAGGATGCACCAGGGGAATAGGACAAACAAAAACACAGTACATCAAATTACAGACACAAAAGCTGTAGTGTTAGGCACAGAGGGAGGACTCCAGGGGACGGGAAAGAGGTCTGCACTTTCTCTCCCTCTGCTCTATTTGTATAAAGTAGCGGTATTCCATCCTATATATCAGGACTAAACGTAAATACAGAGATTCACCCCCTGTTTTCTCCCCCTTCACTCTCCAACACTGATAAAAATGCATAAAAGGAACGGGTCCATTAGGAGGAGGAATTGTTGCTAATGCAGAATAATCTAGGGTGTCTTTGAGAATGCATTTTCATTTAGCAAACGTGTTTAATTGATTTTTGGCCATACGCTGCGTTAAACTATGTGTATCTGTGCCTCGTGAGCATGTGTGTGTGTGTGTGTGCATGGTATTGATTTTAAGGCTTCACAGTCTCAGGGATAGAAACAGTAGCATGAGCATCACCTGCATGTTAAAGAGAACGTTATTTAACACTATTAATTACATATAAAGGAGTACTCAGGCAGAATATTGTTGCATTAATATAATACAGTAGACACTGTATGTTCATGGAAGATATCCAATTAGATTTTTGCAAAATAGTTTCCCACGTTTATTAACAGAAATGGAAAGTAAACAGGCATGAGTACAAAATATTAGTATTTTTGGACTTAAATAAAACATTCCCAGTCTTTTTTTTTTTCTTGTTTATTTTTATTTTCCAGGTATCTTGTATATTTAGCATTTTTTGAGTTGTGCCTACCATGATATGTTGCCTTCCTAAAGTACAAACACACTCAAATCAATAACCTTATCATCGTTTAATCAAATTGTATTATTGTTTATTTTATCTTAAGACACATATTTATTTATTATTGAAATCTATCGCAAGTCTTGCTTTATATAGTGTATTGATTCCGTATGAAAAGGTACTGTCAAACAAAATGAACAAGAAATGTTTCTGTGGGTTTTCTTTAGAATTGCACATTTTGTCAGTAACTACAGGGCAATGCCTTCTTCTGTGCTTCTACAACCTGAATGTCATGAACTCCTAGTGCATGTAAACAACATTTCAATGCCATTTCACAGTTTGCTTTCTCTTTTTGTTGAACAGTCAGAATCAGCTACATGGGTATTTTTCAGTAGCAATACACAGATGTAGAATATACTGGTGTAATGGAACTACATAGATGTGCATTTTATACCTCTGATCTGACAATACATCTTAGGGAAGATTCCTAAATAACACCAAAAATCATTAAACACTTTTTCTTCATTATAATATTATAATAAAGGTACTAATTTCTTTGCTCAGTTTACATTATTGTCTTCCTCAAAATAAGCACGATTAATAAGTAATACCCTCTGGGAATCATTTCCTGCACTGTTGGTGGCTGGTGGTGGATTCTGATAAGGTTGAGTAAATGATGACTGATTACCTGAACCAAGTCATGTGACCTGGATACTAATACCAGGTGAGACTTTTGATTAATGACACGTTGATGGGTGAAAACTTCCCATAAAACTCCCTACAGGATGTTAGCTACAATCTCACACTGCATTTACACCAATACATTCATCAAAGTTTTCAACAGGAGTCACCCCCTCCTGTTTGGTGAAAACTATGTACTTTGTCTATATTGAAGGATTAAGTGTTACTTTATGAGCTGAGATAAAACTTGACTTCTTCAGCTAAATAAACTCTGCTAAAACCCTCTTGGATGAACAGGAAATGATCACAAAGCTGAAAACTATTTCTCTGATCGTCTACAAAGAGATATACAGTTTTATTACAAACATATAATAACCTTAAGTTATGTAATTGTAATATTTTGCATTGGTGTAGATTAAAATGACCCTGTAGCATAGGAGATAGACTGAGATGTATAGCAGTAAAATTCTACATATTAACACATGAACAATATTAATAAAAAAAAAAAAAACATTCTGCATACAACTGCTTTAACTTCATTTTACTGCAAATACTAATGTTTACTTAACATTTTCAGTGTCGAACTTGTAGTGTGCTATTACGACTTGCTAAAGGACATGTATAATTCAATCACTGTTGAGTATTAGCAGCAGCTAGTTTAAATGATTTATTTTTCAGTTTAGCTACATTTAATAACTGTTCCAACATCTTTTCCAACCTGAATAAGCATATATATCTTTTATCCCCACCCTCTAAAATGACTCATAGGAGCACTTGATGAATTAGCATCTGTACTTCCACAAAACAGCATTGGTAACATTGAAATGTAATGTATCACTGTTCGTTTATGACAAATATAATACTGTCTTTTCAGGTAAGCTGAAATCTGCTTCAGATATACTCGTGTAACTAGGAGTACTGTTGTACACTGGTGTATTCGCATTGGTGAACATCTTCATTTTGCTATATATTCAGTTCAAAAGAGAACACAAGGGGAATTGAGTGACAACTGACTCCAATAATACTGTGATTATTCGAACATATAAGAGTCAGTAGGGAAATGAAAGTTGTCCCTGTCATGGAGCTATGATCTATGTTACAAAAATATAAGTGAGACAAGTGAGGAAAGAAGTGGTTTCTTTTTAGTCTGCCAAGACAAGGTGTCAGCTTGTAGATGCCAGGAAAGCTCTCCTTTTTGTGAGAAAAGTCCTCCACTTTACATCCATCAGATAAGTGATGGCTTTGTGTGCTCGTAATTACGATCATTAGTATGGGAGAGACACAGGGTGTGAGAGGGAGAGAAGCAGGTAGAGTAGGTTATTGATTATTCATAGGTATTTCAAATGGATGGAGAGTGAAGAATGAACCCCATTTGTTGTTAGCACTTCATCCATCATACAAAACTTTTTGCAAGAAAGTCTACATGAACGAGTATCAGAATAATACTAGAATACATTAAATTATAATATAATATAACATAAATATGCAACTGTTTAAAGTAAAACCTCAGAGTAAGAATGAGAAAATACTTGAGCAGAAAATGGCCTGTGATTTGTTTATGGTTTAAAAGAACTGAGACAAATATAAAATCCATCATTTCAAAGCATGGTTGCAGGCACCGCAAAATTATTGTTTATTAAATAATATCACTGACATTTAAGAGGATCTAAATGCCATGAACGTCAAGCAAACAAGTGGAAATTATCAGTGCTAGCATATGTTAATAGGCCACCACTTATTTAGTGAGTTTCACAGTATTGTATAAGACTCAATAACACTAACATTCACACAAATAGGACAGAGTGGGGCAGGAAGGCAAGAGTGGGTGAAGACCTAAAAAAGCACTGATGGCAGAACACATTTCCTGATGTAAAATGTTTTATCATGTTTGAACCATTGACCCTATCAATGCATGTAAATAATTAAGATAAAATACAGTTTGCCATCTTTTCATGGTCGTCAGATATGACCCATTTGGATGTTCATAGGCTCTGTAGTGAACATAGAAACACCGTCATCTTCTACAGCATTGATTCACCAGTAAAACCCATGGAGTTGGATCAATGATAGTGGATGGCGATGCTTGTTTTATGTTCAGTTAATGAAAACTTTGTTGAAAATGTCATTTTTTTGAACAGTCAATTCATTAAATACAGGAAAAGCCCTGCTACTCACTCAAATATTCAGAGTATTAAAAAAATACATAGCGATAATAATTGATTTGGAAGTAACCCCAAACATAGATCTAGGTCTTTAAGAGTTAAGCACAAAAAGCAAGTTTTTGAATAGTGACAACAATACACCATGTCTAGTGGTACGTGTCTTTCCCATTACAAGCCGATAGATGTTGTGCTTTATTTTATCAGTACATGCTTATGGCTGCATGTCCTCAGAAGACTGATCTGCCTTAGCATTGCTCCGCTAAAATGGAATATTCATGTAATAATCTACACCTACACACAGCTAATGCGATCTAGCACTATATAATTATGTTAAACATAAAAAAAATATGATGAATAAAAATAGGATTGAGATGAATTGCTACAACATTAACCACAACAGTGACAGATTATAATATAAATACAGTGCAGCACCTGGAAACACATGAAACATAATTCCCATGAGTCTTGTACCATACACCCTCCTTCAGTCCCCACCTCCAACTATTCAGTAGATGCCCTTTCTTACTTTTAGAAGGCACACGGAGATTGGACATGACAACTAGCATGGAGTCTGCCTGGACCCTGAGGACATAACTGGTCACATTCTCATAATCCAGGGGTTTAGCTGTGGAGATGACGCCTGTCATGTTGTTCACTTTAAAATGACCTGAAACAGACAGGAGGGCACGGAGAAAATATTAAAGAAAAGACACTGGTTTCATGACAAATGGAGGCAATGTTTTGTGACACGTACTGAAGAGCATACAGCAAAAACTATTAGCCTCTAGCAGCAACAGAGAAGACAGGTATATTGTTTTTGTAGTTTTTACACTATTAAAGTGAACTGTGAAGGCAAAATCTAATACATTACCAGTCACTTATAATACTCTTTCCATACAGGATCAAGTTGATATATACAGAGCAGAAAAGAGCGTTTTATCTTTTACACTGAGATCTTTGAACAGTGTAATAAAAAGATTTCAGCAGGTGTTGGAATAAACGTATATCTTTACAGAGGTAGAGAAAAACACTATAAATAGGTCACCATAAGCAATCACTTTTATATTTTTAATTCTTATTGTTTCCACAGTTGGCAGTATTTGGCTGAAGTTGGACTATAATAAAAAAAAAAAGAAGAAGAATTTGGATTAACATTATAAATCATTTTAATAGATAATTCCAGGTACTGCATAATGACAGCCTCGATAATACCACTCTGACATTTAACAGCATGTTTCAAAATGCCATAAAAATACAGGCAAAAAAGGCAAAAGTTAGCTGCAGGTTTAGCTGAGCTGTGCAAGTAGGACAACAAATATATCTTCAGCAAGTTTCAACTTATTGGTTTGATGTTGAATGGAGTGTGAAACTGCGCAATCAATCAGGCTGAAGCAAAGCTCCCAACAATCACAGAAACAGGCCGGAGCAGTGCAGAGTATTTTCAAAACAGTGTGAGAACTGAAAACAGATTTAATATATCAAGCATGTTCACACGTGGCATCAAAATTCTTGAAACAGTCTTTGTTGCTGCCATAGAAGCACTGATAAAGGTCTGACAGAATTACAAAGAAAAAAAGAAAAAAAGCTTAGTATCTGCCTGTATATATATGTATGTATACTCTATGTACAAATGCTTATCTATTGAATAATCGTACTGTTTTATGTGAGTTATGTTGTTCTATGTGAGAGACTAAGGATGGAAATAAGTCTTGGCTATTATAATCTTACAACATATTGTGTTTATTAATATGCACTGTCCCTTCGAAAAAAAAAAAAATCATATGCTTAATGACAATATCATACAATATACTGCCACAAATATCACATACCGAGTTCATTTCCTGCCACAATGGAGTAGTAAATGGTCTGGTTGACAGCAGCAGCGAGAATAGTCCCCACTGGTGTCCCAATAGGAGCCAGCTCACTAACTAGAGGAAACCTTCATAAAGAGAACACAAAACACACACACAGCAGCATTAGTGTTAAACAGAGTCACACTGTGAACTACAATGCAAGCTGGGAAAGAAAAATAACACCATTTTAACCACTAAACAATGTCATTATTTACAGATTTTACTGTAAATAGTAGAATATCATGGGAAGCCAAAAATGTAAAATGTAAAAATGAACAGGATAAAACTATTCTATAGATTGTGTCTGAGTTGATCTTAAGTTTGTTCTAATATGTGCATGTTTCTGTTTTACAAGTTGTGTTGCATTGACAACAGGAGTAGGCTGACGGATTGACGGTGTCTGTGTTGAATGTGATGAAATTCTTACAATATAAAATAGTTCTCAGTAGAACCTCCAGAGTGGATTCTGCTATGTTGGAGTGAAAGCAACAAAGTACCAGACTTTTGCCTCCTTTGGGTTCTCCACAGAATTTGCCATATTGTGGAACAGTCCTCAGTAGAACCAGGAACAACAAAGGTTTCATCTATGGAAACCCAAACCGAGGAACACTATACAATTATAGCAATATGAACGAGCGTATTGTGTTGTAAACATAATAATAAAGTGGAAAAGACAGTACTACAGTTCTAAAATGAAGTAAAAATGTAAAAAAAAAAAAATACAATATTGTTTGTGTGAAGCTGCTACCACTTAATTATTATTGGAATTTTAATGAGATGTACACAACTATGTCACAAACAGAGTAAAAACTGGTTATAAAACAGAAAAAAAAAATCTACCATTTTATAATTGTTTACAGCTGATGAGGTGTGATTTCCTATTTCTGCCCTTTATTCTTACAGTTATTATGTTTTCTATTGACTTTTTGGGGCATTTATTTCAGTACTTTTACTTTAATGTTACTAACTCTCCAGACAACAATACAGCAAATCATGTCTTCCTCCCTAGTAAATGAATAAATAAAAGAACTTCCCTCTAGGGGGCACAATGTGGTTTTGGGAAAATATGACTTATAAATAAATAATCCCCTGCTGCTTGGACAGGTTTCAACCCACCCCACGTACCCAATAATAACTAAAAATTGAGGATGCATCCACTTAGTCTACAGGATAGATGCCTCAGCTGTACTGTACTGTAGTAATACAGGCTTTGTGTATGACTGCAAGGGTGAGTTGGAGAATTAAGGGCTGAGCTATGGAGACAAATGAAAGGGCAAGACTTTGTATCAATTCTCAAGCACAACATAAACTCTGGTTAGTGACTGCGAGATGAGGTTTCTGAGCAGATTGGCTTGTGTCACTCCGCGAGATAAAATAATCAGTGCTTAGCGGAGAGTCAGCCGAGGTTGTCAGTGACCACCCCTCCTAGCCGCTGCTCACCGGGGGGTTACGTAAACACCAGACTGAGAAGTGACCCTTGGGTTCAGCTGCCACATTAAGAATTAGATCTTCTAGCTTTCATGGGGTGTGCAGTGGGATTCACCACAAGGATCTCCAGGAAGTTTTTAATAAAGCATGTTCAGCCCCGCAGTTCGCTGATGAACGCAGTAAGTAAATAAATAAATAAATAAATAAAGCACTGTCTGGGGAAAAAAAAAAAAAAAAAAAAAATCTTGGTTTTAGAGGTCTTAGGAGGTGTAAAGTTCTCTCTCCGTCTCAAAGGTTTCTGACACAACCCCCTCAGGTTTCCAACAATAGTCAATGTTGAAGCTGCCTAGAAATAGAAACGCACACATATTTCACATATTCCACTGAAAGGAAAAAAAGACGCAACACAATACGTTTGATGGCTGATTTTCTAAATGTTGAGGCTAATAAACGGGTTTGAATATCCGGCAGACATCACTGTACCCATTCTCCACAAATAGCAGGGAGTGTGTCATCTGGAGCTGATTTAAGTTGATGACACCATCTTATTATTATGGCTCCCTTTTGTCATAATGTGATTAATTTCTTGCTTATTGCCCTATTTCTGTAAATCACACACAAATGTCATTATGATAGCCTCATATCCCAAAGTACGACTCAAAACGCTTTATATAAGAAGACCAACACTTCTCAAAATGTAACAAATAAGATAAATTACATATAAAATCTTATGTAATATATGCAACCATTTGTGCATCTTACTATGTTTTCTCTTGAGCTTTAATTTAAAGTAGGACTAGTATTTATAGCAGCACAAAGAAAACTGTGACAGCATTGTGGGAGTAATGTGGCAGTCGTATTCTATTATACAGTTGGTGTCAGTGTGATATTTGTTATTTTTTTTGGGTGTCTAGACACTATCTTGGTTGTCAGTGTTATAAACATGAACTGGAGGCGTCCTGAGGCAGGAACTCTTCCACTCTACTCCTGTCTGACCCCACAGTTACAATATATTTTCCTGCCTTAATAATAGTACTAGAACAATGCCTCACCTCCATCTATGCTAATTTCTGTACACACTCAACCTCCTTTTACAGGTTTAAAAAAGGGAAGATTGAATCATCCCTTCACCTGAGTGAAAGTAAAGAAAAGGAGCTTTATTCAGATGATAATGAAGGATATAAAATGTATTTACCCACAGTAAAGGTCACACGTGATAAAAGGTAATATATGATGCTATCTTCACGGCTTTCTGAAGAATAATAACCCACTCAGAAACTTTTAAGACAGTTGCTTTGCAGTTACAAAAGTCTATATAGAATATGTGTTTACCTATCCCAAAGTTTCAGAGGCAAATAAAGGTGCAGGCAGTATGTTCTCAAAGGACACTGGGTAAAAAAAGACCTGTCATTCCATCCCGGAGGCTACAGTTATTGTCTCCAGAGACAAACAATCCCCAAGGACATCTCAGCGTTTGTCAAGAATATTTCTGGAAAATATGAACCGTTCCCTTTGCCAGGGGATGGGATACACTGATTACTGTCCACAATCATCCATTCATCAGAATCTGTGTCCATAGAAATCTGCATTACAAATTACAGACACAAGCACCCGGAGAGATAGTATTGTTCAGTGCATGCTGAAATGAAACAATTGTACGGCATAAGCTACAAACCTTTCACAAAAAATAGCACAGATACTGACATGTGGGTAATATGTTGTTTGGATAATACTAAATGGCTTTGTTCAATTCAGCCCTGAGCATATTGTTAGGGTGTCACTGAATAATTGCTTATTTGGTGACTTGTAGTAGCATGAAGCAAAGCAGCACCACGTTTCACAGTGATGGGAACCAATTAATTAACACAGCCTTCATGTAAGTAGGTTATCTGGTTGGCTCAGGTACAGAGTCACAAAAATACTAAGGCGAGCCCTTGAACAATGCGAGGAGGGTCAGGCGCCGCACAGCCAAGAGTTCCTGTAAATCCCTCACATAAACTCGCCTGTCACCGGTACCAGAGCTGACATGACTGTTGTCCCTGAATGCATGCGCCTTCTTTTCTAATACGCATTCTGATATATATTCTGCAAACTACAAGGCAAAAACAGGGGTGTCATTGTCCAAACACCAAGCCTTTTGCTGCTCAGTGGCTGTGGTTCACACTGTTTTGCATGAAAAACTCTAAATATAAAACCAGTGACTGAACATTGCTTCTGGTCATTTTTAGGAGAAAAATAAGAGAAACAGGTCAGCCAAAATAGAAACCCAACTTGACTGAAATGAGAATCACAAATTTGTCTCCTGGGTTCTAGAGGAACAAGCTTTGGGTGGTAAAAAGTTCCTCTGGGGATAGCAATTTGAGCCTATTTGGTGCTCATATACTTACAGTATCTATGGAAGGCATTGTAGACTGAATGGCTATCTACTGTATCTTAAAGCTGCAGGACCTGATTTTTTTTTTTTTTTGTTTTGTGTCATTGGGTAAAAATCCATAATGACCTTTCAGCACATTGTAATTCAAGTGATGTGAAAGGACATGACATCTACTCCTTGTCTGTTTTTTCAAGTTGTGGAAAATCCACCCTCTGACACCTCGATTTAATCTAATCACTAGTTTCTGCACGTAGATAGGAGGGTTAAATAGGTGACTGACAGCTGTAATTATCAATCACTGATCAGCTTCTCTCAGCTGTGACGTGGATGTGACTCTCCTGCTCTACTCCATGGAAGTCTGGGAGAGAGTCTTCATATACATTTCTTTATATATTTATTAGGGCTATCAAAATTAACATGTTAACGCAGATTAATTCATCATCATGATTAATCTGATTAAAGGCAATTAACCCACCTGCAGTGCACAAGTGACTCTGAACGTTCCTGCCAATGCATTTCAGGCAGTTTGAGAGAGAGATAGTTACTGTCACAGATGCGCAAAGGGGCAGTTGATCCAGTAGTGACTGGCAGCAGAACCAACCCATAAAGACGGTAAACACTAAACATGTTGGCCCCTGTTGACGGTGTTTAATAGACATGTTGAATGCATATATATTCCTTCTTTTGAGTTTGTTTGCTCATGCAAAATGAAACAATTAATACAGATTACATAATAAATTAATTAATTAATTAAATGCATTACATTTAATTGTGATTAATTAAAATTAATCCACAGCAACCCTGTGATTAATCTGATTAAAATATTAAGCGTTTGACAACACTAATATTTATATCGTCATATATATTTAATCGACATGTAAAGGGTGTCAAAGAAGGTCCTGGGTTTGAACAGACAATGG
>JAPSES010012524.1:0-13978 GCA_029822895.1 Maxillicosta whitleyi
ATCTTCTACAACATTGATTCACCAGTAAAACCCATGGAGTTGGATCAATGACAGTGGATGGAAACACTTGTTTTTATATTCAGTTAATCATGCATTTTACTGAAAAACTCACTTTTTTCCCATTTTGTCTGTTTTTTGTTTTTTTTTGTTGTTTTTTTTTTTACATAATAAAGCTCAACTTTAATCTGAACTTTTGTGGACATCTACATGATCAGTACAGTAAATATTAGGGATGTCCGATATTGGCTTTTTGCCGATATCCGATATGCCGATATTGTCCAACTCTCAATTTTCTGATTCTGATATCAGCCGATACAGAAATGTGGGTTATTTTTACTCAAAACTAATTTAGGTAACATCACAGTCGCATATCTCCTGTTGTGGAATTAAATATAGGAAAATATTTGATTCTCACTCAAAAATGCAAAAGACAGAGCATAATATTCGAATAGATTGTGATAAATCACTTACAAACCTGGGAACTGAAATAAAAATAACACTAGCTGTAAGTGCTGCGCTAGTTACAGATTTCCATTAATTCTCTACAGCATCAATAACAGGGAAATGTCTAATTTAATATTAAGTTTTATTAGGTAGAGCACAGTTAAATCTTCTGGTCCTACTTTTAACCAGTCATGGTGGCACATATGCTCCGACAGTTACTCTGGGTGTGTTTGCATCCTGCACTGCGTTCAGACTCTACAGTGTCACATTGTACCAAAAGCCTCCTCTCCTCCTTTACTTCCTCCCTCCCTCTCTGCCCGAGTGACCTATTTAACAGCAGCAGCAGCAGCATGGCAGGAGCGGTCGGAGGATGTGCTCAGACAGCGAAAGAGAGGAGGGGGATCTTAAATGTAAAACACGTAACTGCAGGCAGCGCGTTATTGTGTTAGAGAGTGCGCTCCAGCCCCAGTGACATTCCTCCTCCATTCATTTAGAACAGGCTATAAGAGCTTGATTTGAATAATTTGCATGCACTTTGGGGAATAAGCTGTACTCTGTTGCCCTCTGTTGGCTAGAAATAACACTGTACATTTTATTGGATTTTTTTATTTATTTTTTTTTATTTTAATTTTGCCTCCACAAGCCTTGGAATAAGAACAATGACAGTGCGGGTTGTACCATATTGTTAAAGTGTAGGTGATAATCAGCCAATCATTCTTCATTCTTTTATTTACTTGCACACAAAAGCTAAAAACAGTCAAAATAATATTAATAGTAATGCACAGATATATCGTCATGCATCTGTATCAGCTTTATTTGGATGCATTGATGATATTTCAGCTGTCGCCATCTGTTATCTGTTGTGATATATTAAAAAGTGTCAACAAATATGAATGAATTTGTGTTATTTCAAAGACCGAAAAGGGAAAATAATACTGTCCCTGTACCTAATAACAATCTCTGTGTAGCCTAAGCCTCATAACATGACATAGTTATTTCTTAAAACAGCCTTGAGCTCTGTAATTTATATTGAGCCGGTCCTTCATACGTCATTCTAATGCTGTAAATACTGGCGTGCACATCATCCAACTGAAAATAGATACTGATATAAACAGTAATTACTTATGCTTTAGCGCGGACAGCTACAGTGTGCAACTATTTTAGGAAGAATTTGTAATAACACCTGCCTTTTTTTAATGCCGCCTGGTTGTTACTGGTTTTCGTGTGTGTTTTTCTTTTTTCCCATAAAGACCCAGTGGAACTTTCATGACAGTTCTGAAGTAATTTTTTGTCTATATTTAACTTTTCTTAAGTCATTTATCACAATTTATTATAGTATTATCTTCTGTATGTTGTGTTTTTTCAGGGAAATTCAGGTATTTTTCAATATTTCATTTATTGATCATGTAAATGTCAATAAAAGTTGAGATTAATGTTATTGGTTATTATATCGGAAATAGAGAATACTGAAGAAAAAGTGACTTTTTTCAGCAAATACATTATAACTGAATAGAAAATAAGTTTATACTTCTTCCTAGTCTTTTTTGACCATGTAAAATTGAGACTTGCACATACTTGAAGATAGATTCTTCACATTTAAATGTTATTTTTTTTGGTCTTATTTTGCTGTATTTTATTTTTGTTTGTTTCTATGCGTGTTCAAAATAAAGAAATTAATTAAAAATCAAATTACAAATGGAAAAATAAAAAAATTACATTAAAAAAATAAATATTTAATTGTATCTATATCCACTATCATATGTTAAACTCCATGGGTTTCACTGGTGAATCAAAAAGGTTGATGTTTGGGTCTTTATGGGTTAAGTAGCAGTTCCAAGTACAATTTTCACCTGACCTTAACAAGCCTATGTTAACATTCACTATATGTAGTGAACAAATGCTAATTTCCTCTTTTAATCTCTTTCAGATTCTATTTGATCAGGCTCAGCGGTCGATAAAACAGCAGTTGCACAACTTCATAAAAGAGTGAGTATCCCTGCAATTCACGATGCTTTACTAAAGTATCCCTGAGCTTTAGGTGCATGAAATATTTAACACAGGTTGGAGAAAAAGCCCCAGACCACAGGTTTTTACGGGGCAGACATACCCTTTTTACCTCAACAGAACATTTTTGGGCTGTTGAAATATTAAAAACACTACAGCGTTTTGGAACTCAGACATATTATAAACAATAACTTAACTACACTGCAAAAAGTGCCCTTGAAAATTTCAGAAAAAAATATATCAAAATAAGAAAAATAACACTTAAAATAAGCATAATTATCTGCCAACAGAAAAAGAAAATTTTTACTTAAAAAAATAAGAAAATAATACTTGCACAGCATTCTTAAAAATAGTATTTTTAGACTAAAAATAAATAATATTGTCTTAAAATAAGAAATTTTGACTCATGAAACCCAAGTTCAGGTCCTTTGATTGTTGATCATTCATCTTAAAATGTGGGAAATGTTTGTTTTAAACTAGCTGTAAATACTCAATGCCAAGACCGTTTGACCAAATAAGATAATTAAGTAAAAAGTACCTTGAAATAAGCAGAATTATCTTGTCTGACAATTTCATTTTAAACAAAAATAACTTATCATCGAAAAACAAGACATTTTAAGTTCATTTTAATAAAATATATCTTAATTAAGATAACACTTTTTGCAGTGTATGTGTTGGCTCCAGATTCAGTAACACCTTCATGTATAGAATTGTAAACTTTGTGGTGAGTTACTTAAATGCAACCAATTTGTATCTGTCAGCGATGTCCGGAAGTTCAAGGACACCAAGAAGCACTTTGACAGAGTCCGTGAGGATATGGAAATCGCGCAGGTGAAGAACGCTCAAGCACCAAAAAACAAGCCTCACGAGGTGGAAGAAGCCACCAGCACCCTCAGCATCACCCGCAAATGCTTCAGACATCTCGCTCTGGACTACGTTCTCCAGGTCAGACAAATGATTCAACTCTAAAATCATTCCCGTCTTGTAATTTACTCATATCCAAAGGAATTTCTCTTCATGTAAACTAAGCTAAAGCAACATGACAGAGACATAAACATTTAGAAATACCATGATGTAGCCTGCAGCGATCTCTCTTATCTGTCCGTCTGCTCTTTATGACACATTTTCCTTTCTATTCATGTGCAACATGGATTTATTTTGCCCACAAGTTGTAAACCCTGACCCATGTTTTTCCCGCAGGAACAAAGAGGCTGATTCAGTTTGATGTTTGTGATGGCGATGGCCTCTTTCCCTTCTCCATTTTCTGTCTAGTGGCAGCCTTCTCTCACTGCTCTCTGAGATATTACCCTTTTAATTCTTAATTGAAAGTGTCTTAAGGCATAAAAGGTTAAAGCTGTAGGGTGATGTGTTATATGTGTAAATGGCCTCTTAAATGTAGCACAAAATGTCATTACAGTTTGCATCAGCTGGGATATACAATGCAAAGCTGTCATGTATGAAATGCCATAGAGATCATATTTGTTGCATGGACTATAAAAGTAAATAGGCATCCATATCTATATGTAATAGCTTTGTAAAAGGTCACACATTACTGTGCTGCAGTGTCTAATTCTTATCTTTATGTAATGGGACATATTGTGGATAGTCTATGTCAAATTAACTTAAATCAAGCTTAACCCTAACATACTAGTCAAGTTAAATTTGACCCATTTTGACATTCATTAGTAGTAAAAATACTCTAAGCGTCATTCTTTTATTCTGAAATTTGATGATTTTTCCTAAATTTTACCAAAATACACAAAAATGAAAATATTTTAAAATGTTATGCTACAGATTTTTAGATACTGAGGCTGGTTCAGGTTAATTTTATATAAAAATCATAATGGCTTTTATGTTTTTATGTGTTATGTAAAACTGGACATGATACTGTGTGATAGAATTTGTAAAACGTAAAAATTAAAATACACTCTTCCTGCTCTGAAACATTATATTTATATATTACATATATTTATTATTGTGGGATAGTCTATTTAGACATTCTAAATAAATCTGTAGTTTAACATTTGGTATAAACACTTACTATGAGGGAATTCTATTCTTGGTTTGGGTTAAATTTGACCCGAAACAAACTTTAAAGGCTGAAGAAGTGAGCAGTTTGTAAAGGGTTAATGATGCTACTGTTGTCCACTAGAGGGAGTTCTAACAGTATCCAGTGCTTGTTCTGCATTGGATGTGTTGCCTGATAGTGTTTATATCATCATACAGGTAACATTTCTACTTGTTTTTCCTGCAGATTAATGTCCTTCAAGCAAAGAAGAAATTTGAGATCCTAGATGCTGTAAGTATTTTCTAATCTCCATTAATGCCAAACACAATCATTTGTATTTCTAAATATTTTTCCAATTTATTTTCCTGTGATAAATAAAAATGATGAGCTCTTTTCCAAAACGCTATATATCCATTTTCAAAAATTATTATTATTATATTTTTTTATCTTTCTCTGTCAATGTCACTGAAATCTATGTTATAATGTTTAAAATTGTGATGGAAATGGAAGATAACATTAATCTAATTCCAATTTTCCTGATGCTATCTTAAAATCAGGTTGTAAAAAAAAAAAAAAAAAAAAAGTAATTTAATGGCTTTTATAGCGTTTTGGAAAAGAGCTCCTCAAATAGTGCTATAAGTGAAAAGTTGTCTCTCTTCCATGACACTTAATACAACTTGAAAAACCGCTTCGTCTTCTGCAGATGCTGTCATTCATGCACGCCCAGTATTCACTGTTCCAGCAGGGCTACAACCTGCTAGATGAGATCGACCCTTACATGAAGAAACTTGCTGCTGAGGTGAGCAGAGCATCCTTTCACCACTTTTGCTCACGCTCTATTGTGTCTAAATTCTAAAAAGTTTGATCCACATGTGGACTATTACAAGGGATACTTAAGAATGTTCTTTATTTCCAAATGGTTAGAGTAGAATTTGGAGTTTCCTGCACTTTAAAACAACCATTCATTAAAAAAAAAAAAAAAAAAAAATGGATAAAAGGCTTCTTAAAAAAGCATGGGTGCACATGTTTTTGTGGTGGGACTTGTTTGTCACGGTTGGTCGACTGCTGAACAGGATTGAATCGATGCTTCATTACCAAACACTGACCTACCATGTCATTGCAGGCTTATCCTGTATTTTCCAGTGTGAAATGTTACAGTCAGCTGCTTTGAATCACTGCAGCGGTGACAGTGCCAGTGCTGTCTGTGAGCTGGGTTTCAGTCCAAAATGAAGAGTTTCTTTGCATGTGCTCTTGGCTAGTCACTAACACTGACCTTGTCTTTTGTTTTTTTGTCTGTGTGAACTGACTTTCAGCTGGATCAGCTTGTGATTGATTCAGCCATGGAGAAGAGGGAAATGGAGCATAAACACGCAACCATTCAGCAGAGGGTGAGTGCCTGTTTTATCAGACACAACTTTAAAGTGTGTGGCTTCTGTGTTTCTCCAATAGGAGGAGGTTTAACACTTGAAAATGTTTGTACAATTACCACATTTACACCTTAAAGAGTCGTCTGTTCAGTAGCTTACGGGGAACTTAACGTGATGCGAATGTGCTCCTGTCGCACCTTCGGGATCCAGTCTGCCACTTGATTCAGTGCATCTGTTGTGACTGGGGAGGGATTAGACCCGGGAAACTGGGAAGTGTTTAATTAATCTCCCTAGACAAGTCCAGGCATTGATTAAAGCTGTAAATCAGGTGGCGTTAACCGCTTTTTTAAAACAGAGATATTAATCCCACTATTGTCTGCAGAAGAGGATCTGTGTCTTAACAATGTGCTGATGCATGAAAAGAGGAATAACCCTGCTGTCGAGTGCTGACCTCATGATTTGTCTGGCTTTTTGCAGCGATGATGTTTCTAACTTTCCTAATTGGGTCGACTACCGGCTTTTAACACAGTCCTGTTTGCAAACATTTCAAAAGGACTTTGTGAAAGCACTGTATTAATAGAGCAGTAAATGGAATCCAAAAATGTTCTTTCCATGTCTGCTGTCTCCCTGTTCAATAATTCAAGGAGGTGTATTTTCAGTGGGGCAGTGTCTGGCTCCTCTGCACCCCAGGATCAGTGACCATCTGTCAGACAGTTCTGGTCAGCGTTCTCCCTCCAGGTGCTGCGGTCTGTGCAGCCGTGGGGAAGGGTGTGCTGCACGTGGGGCCAGTTATTGATCTGTTTTTGCCAGAACTGTTAGACACTAAGCTTCACACACTGTCCATCACCAAGGGACATGTAGTAATAAACCAAACAAGATCCCTAGCTAGTATTGTCTCTCTCTCCCTCTCTCTCTCTCTCTTTCTATATATATTAGGGCTGTAAAAGATTAATTTTCTTAATCGCAACTAATCTCAGAAATGTCATAGTTAATCGCGATTAATCTTGATTTACTTTGCATGTGTAAAATTGATATTTTGCAGTAAGACCGTTCAAATCTAAAGTTAAACCCACAATGCAAAGTATTTCTGACCATTGTGTCTTGAATCGGGATAAAATGAAGACAGAACCAAAGGCGGAATTTGGTGAAATTTGCATGTGGATGGTAGAAGTGCGGAAAATACTGGCAAACTCTACTCGCGATTAAAGATAATTATTTGCGATCACAATTTACATGAATCTAATCGCGATTAATGTGTTAATATTCCCAGCCCTAATATATATATAGTATATTGCCATTAAAATGACTGTAAATGTGTTTGTTTTTATAGTTCTAATACTGTGTTTTCTCTTCTTCTTCTTCTTCTTCTTCTTCTGTGCTTTCATGTTCCTGAACAGACCCTCATGCAGGTGAGTGCTTGATTTATATTCCTCTTTAAATTCTCATTTCTACTCGAACCCTGTTTTCATTGTAGTTCGCGGTGTTCGCTTTAGACATCCACAAGCCCCTTTGAAGCTTTCTCCAGATGTAGTCAGGCTCCTAAACCTTCAGGGCAGGCTGGAATGCATCCTGAATAATTTATACAAAACAATTAAAAACAGTGGACTGAAACAGTTGTTTTTTTTATGTATTGCATTTGGGGAATACTATACTGTTATAAAAACAAAACAAACACAAGCAGGTTCTGTGTGTAACCCATAAAGACCCAGTGCTATTTCTGTGTCAGTTTCCAAATTAATTAATGAATTGAATCTTTCACTCTTTTTAACCTTTCATTAGTAATTTATCACCATTTGTTGTAATATCCTCCTGAGACCCAGTAAATAAAAGACATGAAATAAATGCCTTGATTGGAAACCATATGATGTTACAGTTTGTTTTACATAATCTTCTTTATTTTTATTTAATGAAATGCTCTTTGCAGTGGACATTAAAAAAAATAATAAAGCTATGAAACTCTTGCCCATTAGAGGATAGAAATGCATTGCTGGGTCTCAGAAGGATATTATCCTCTGGATTTATCATTTTTAATAAATCATATGTATTCCCATATTTAATGACCTGGTCATGTAGATGTTCATAAAAGCTCAGATTAAAGTTGAAGATTATTATATTACAAACAATGAAAACTGAAGAAAAATGGACTTTTTCAGTAAAATCTATTATTTACTGAAGATAAAACATAAAACCAAGTGACTCCGTCCACTGCCGTTTATCCAAATCCATGGGTTTTACTGGTGAATCGGTGTTGTAGAAGATAATGGTGTTTCCATGGTAACTGCAGACCCTCTGAATGTGTAAATGGGTCATATCTGATGATCATGAAAACATGACAAACTGCATTTCACACTAAATATTTACATGTATCGATAGAATTAATGGATGAACATTAATTAAACTGTTTAGATCCGTACATTTTTATTCACCAGTGGCTGCATAATATAACTGTTGTTTTTCAGTCACTCTCTACATCATGAAATATTAAATCACACAGTATTAACAGATTTATTACACTTTTTTTGTTGTTGTTTCTGCCTTTTTCAATTCTCTTGAGTCGTCTACAAAAGTACTGGCAACTTATTTATTCTTTTCTTCATGTTTCTTCTCTTTCTCATCACAAAGAACTTGTGCAATAACCCTTGTGTAAACTTACACAGGACAATGAGGCAGTGCAGACTCAGTACAAGCAAAAACCAGGGGAGCAGAAAAGGAGTTAAAGTGCTTCCACCGCAGACTGTCACCATAGCTGCCTGGGCACACACTGCAGTGAAAGCTTGTAAATGCCACAGCCATTCATTTTTTACAGCACATTTAATGGTGAAGTCCTGTCCTCGGCAGGCTCGACAACTAGGCCCTGCTCCCCATTCTGTATTTCTGCATTTACATCAGCAGCTTTTGTATGTCACAGAATTTACTTTTACTGCTTGAAACTATAGACGCATGAATAAAATAATGATTAGTATCAGGGTCATACGAATCGCATACATACGCAACTCAAATGTTGTCGAAATCTTCAATGGGGAAATAAATGGCAAATAGACATATTTTCTAAACATGAGCTTTATGTGTATTTTTGTATATTTTGATACAATTATGACAATTCAGGATCTATATTGATGAATATAATTGGACTATTAGTGCAGATTTTAGTCTTTGTTTTGGGATATTTTTGTTCCAACCTTGATAATAAAGTTTTAACTCAATTTCTGTGTTTATAACCTGCCTTAACCAGCACATTAAGAATGTACCAGTGAAGTATTCAAGATGCATTTGTTATACACATTCGTCAGAACATTGCAATTTTACCACAGCTGACCTATGTATGTATGTATGCATCTGGTCCACCTTTCCTTAACCTCTGGACTTCTTTCATTATTGCCAGTAATAAATTGTTAGGAAAAGTAAATGTGCATTTTTTGGAACTCCATGGGCATTGACTTTTGTCTGGATTTGAGGACGGTGACGAATTGTATTGTTTTAACTGCAGAATTAACCTGAGCCTCTAATCTACATTGCTATTATAATCCTTTAAATTGGCCTGTTGAGTTTATTACAGTGGGTTGTTGAGACCAGATTAATCTCAAAAGTAGTAGGATAGTATTTGACAAGGCTTTTGAGCCGTTGTGGCATTCGCTAACATCGACCAGGTGGGCGGAGGATTAGGAGAAGATGGTTAAGCAGATGTCAGGCAGGTTCCGTATGCACAGCAATCAGCAGATTAGAAGTTGGAGGACGTATAAAACACAGAAGGAACCTGTGGACAGTTAACAAGCACATGACAACAGACAGGGTAATCAGTGCAAACCAACTGGACCGTCTGACGTATAAGGGCTGTGCTGTATTTGCCTGTAGGCCGACCTCGGTGCAGCAGCAGCAGCAGGTGGCCGAGGCATCAGGACGTGTTATCTGCATCATCTGCTCTTAGAATCTGCTTTTCCTTTTTCTTGCCGAACCACGAGCATCGTAAATTTTCCTTATTTGTCCCAAACATTTCTGAAGTCTCAATTTTCTCGCTTGTTCAATAATTCACCGATGTTCAGTTTCTGACGTTGCGTCATTAAAAATAGATGGTTTTGTTGTGGGCTTGAGAGATTGCAGAGTACCACCCGGAGCACATCCTGCTCACTGTGTGTACTGTTAGCTTGGGATGTTATGTACCAAAAAAAAAAAAAAAAAAAAAAAAAAAGAATCTGACATCTAAAGGTAAGCTGTGTCGATTGAATTGTTTTTTTTTTTTTTTATAGTCGGTGCAGAAATTACACATAGTGGGTGTAGTGGTATTTTTTTTTTTTTTGTGAATAGGGCTGCCCATGTAATGTGTTACTTCTGCAACTCCCCACCTTCTTCAGTACAGGAGGTGTGTCTGGGGAGTTGCAGACCCAGGCGCTGAAGTGTCCACACAGTCTGCTCGTCTGTGGGTCAGGAGCAGCTACAGTACACTGTGGGCTCAGTTCACTGTTCTTCCACAGCTCCATACTACGGATACATTGGCAGCTGTATGGTAATTAGTTCTAATCCTGAGCCTCACAGGGCGGCGGGCAGGTGGCTGTAGTGGAGAACACACATGTCACTATTGGAATTACGCTCCACACAATGTGTTTGTCTCTGCTGTGGGAGCCCTGACAGAGTAAAGGATTCTGGTGTGTTAATGCGACACGTCTCTGTGGACATGCCTCTACTCTGAGGATTCATTTTTCTGAGTCCTACTTATGTTTTTTTTTTTTTTTTTTAACTTTTTTGTGCTTTTAAATGTTGCTGGAACGCACTAAACGCTTTAGAATGAAGATCTTTTGCCGGTGGGATCACACTTTGGTGGGTTGTTTTTTGCATTGTTGACTATAACTGTAACTTTAAAAGTGCTGTTTCTTGGTTTCTTTATCTTCTACTATTTATATTTATGTATTTCTTTATCGTCTACTATTCTATTATTGCTGTTGTTGCATTAGTAACATAAAATACTGTTAAAGTGATATTTTAAGAGCGACACGTTCTGTTATTCTGTCACGAGACACGAAAGTCTGAGAGGATTGTTTGTAAAATATCAATTCTATTAGATGTTCTTTCCACTTAAAGTGTGTAAACGGACTCTGATAGGAAGTACTGCACACGTGCATTGCTCAAATTCAATTTTGACTAAGTTAATTTTGTGTTCCTGGTGCATATTACATTACTTCTAAAATGATGTGTCCTCAGGATGGACTGAGTGTCACAGTTCTCTGAAGACGAAAACACTGATGTTCAAGTGATTTCTAAATTTGCGATGACATACTTACACCGAAGCTCTGCCCTGAGCCCCGAGTACAAGTCTTCCATTATGTCTTTGTTGGCATTAAATCTCTAGGTGTCACGCTGTAACCCATGTAAAGGTTAGAGGCTAATTTCATGTGAATCACTCTCTTTATGTAATAATTTGCGTCATATCTCTCAAGTCCTAAATTGTCCCACTAGACCACACAACAAAATGGCATGCAGCCCCAGTGCATACATGTACTAACACGTGATGTTTCTACATGAATGCATGATTTATGTTGATATGGTTGGTTTGTGCACTGTATGTACAGTACAGTGCACACTGAACTCTACTGGTATTCCAAGAAACATCATGCACGCAGCACTAACGTCTTCACAGAAAAAAGGATCTGCTTTACATTTTACTTTACACATCCTGTTCACGATGGCTGGAGGTAATTCTGTGGATCTGTGGTGGTCTTTTGCAGGATTTTTCCTACGATGACTCTAAGGTGGAGTTCAATGTGGACGCCCCTAATGGTGTGGTGATGGAGGGCTACCTGTTTAAGAGGGCCAGCAATGCATTCAAAACCTGGAACAGGTAACTATACATCTACAGATTTACAAAAACAAGCATAATTGTTGGTACAGCGCTAAGCTAATCATCAATATTCTATTTGAAGACACTTGAGAAAAAGCAAATCAGTCAGGCAGAATAGGATATTGGCAAGAATACAAAGTAAAAACTCCTTTTACTTGTGCTCGAGTTCACCTTTGTGCATTAACCCTTATGTCACGGAAAAGATATCCATCTAAAATATGTATTATTTACACCATGCTCTCTCTCCCTCTCTTTCTTTCCCCGTTTCTCGCTCTCCCAAGGCGGTGGTTTTCCATACAAAACAGTCAGCTGGTTTATCAGAAGAAGCTCAAGGCAAGTTCACCCTATCTTTCAGATATCAGCTTTTCCTCCAGCAAAGTGGGTTCTAAGAGGTTAAGTGCAGCTTTGATGGTGACGCTCAGTGTTTTTTAACATCACTGCGATCCATCACTTGCTCACTGGCCGTGTGCATTTTGAGTAAAGCGAGATCCACGCTGATACCAGAGTACTCAATCTGATGCCTTCAGAGAGCAGAGTGTGGTTTTCAGGTCACTTACGTTCCTCTGCTTGACATCGCTGTGTGTAAATATCTAATAGTGTGGTACTCTGGGGCATCCAGCCGCCATGGAAAATGTCTTATCAGAGAGGAACAGCTGCTTTATATTACAGCGGTATTGGGCTGTTGTGAAGAGGAAAATGACATATTTTTCACATGATTCCAGGATTCTCTGACCGTGGTGGTGGAAGACCTCAGGCTGTGCTCTGTTAAACCATGTGAGGATATCGAAAGGAGGTTCTGCTTTGAGGTCGTCTCTCCCTTCAAGTGAGACACGATGACAAAATTACATAAAACATCCTCTAAAATGTGCCCTTGTTATGCAAGATAAATATGTGATTTCACAGAAACAAACTCTTCTTTTTGGGAATTTTTATAAGCACCTATTCTTCCATGGTCTCACCGTGGCATAATGCAGTTTACATCATAGATCTGAAGGAAAGCTAATGCTGGTTTGATGGTGTTTCTTTCAGGAGCTGCATGCTTCAAGCTGAGTCTGAGAAGCTTCGACAGGCCTGGATCCAGGCGGTTCAAGCCAGCATCGCATCAGCCTACAGAGAGAGTCCAGACACCTACTACATCGAGGTAAGCGACAGGCCAGGATTGGATCTGATTTTGTAGTGACAGTACATTCCAAAGCGCGTAGCACTGTAGCTAGTTTTGTATTGATCCTTTATCCATGTTCCTGCTGATGGAATTAATGATTAGAGCTCAAATGATTTTACGCTTACCGCAGGAGACATTTTGTAAAAATTAAACAGAATTATACTGGTTCTAATACTTTTTCCATTTTTCATTAATGTCTTACTTATTTTGGCTTTTTAATTGTGTTACTTTATGGAAAATGTTTCATTATTATTATTATTATTATTATTATGGAATTGTTGAGATTCAAAATGGACTGAGAAACTACAGGGTAGTAGTTAGTGAAAAGTTTTGTCCGTGTTTTTGCAAGTTTTGCTTATTTTTGCTTATTTTTTTTTAATATAAGGTTTTCTTGGATGTATTTCTGAGGTTTACTGAAGAACAACTATAAGTATTTTATATGGTTTATTTTTGAATAAAACACATTTATACAAAGAGTCAGTTTGTGTCACTGCCAAAACTAGTGGCTTTAACTCACATCTGTAAAAGTTTTGTCTCTGTCTTGATGTACAGATTGAATCGACAAATATTTTCTGTGTAGCTTTGGTTTCTTATCAAATCATACATTTTGAAAACTCAATGAAGCTTCTGTTGCTGTAATTTATTTATTTTTTTTATAAAGCCTCACTGATTTTTATTTCAGAATGCTTTTTCATAACTAATTTTCATGACTTTATTTATATATAATTAATTATATTATTCTATATAATTTTATATTTACTTTATTTCATTACAATTTTAGCTCAATTAGGTTAATTTTATCTTCTATTTTTATCACAGTATTTGAAACATATTAAGGTAAAACAAACATCTTATATATTATATTTTAAACTTAATAGATGTCTCATCTGTGTCGATGTTTAGCATTTAGACAGAACAGCGTCCCCGTCCACCAGCAGCATCGACTCAGCTAGTGAGCCACGGGAGCGCAGCGCCCGAGGGGAAACCATCCTTCAGCGGATCCAGTGTTTACCGGGTAACGAACAATGCTGCGACTGCGGCCAGACCGACCCTCGCTGGGCTTCCATCAACCTGGGCATTCTGCTGTGCATCGAGTGCTCCGGCATCCACAGGTGGGGGGGGGGGGGGGGGGGGGGGGGGGGGGGGGGGGGGGGGGGGGGGGG
>JAPSES010012535.1:0-13978 GCA_029822895.1 Maxillicosta whitleyi
TTTCGAACGTTGGACAAAACGGCGTGCTGTAAAAATGACTGGCGCTGACAGGAAAACAGAGCTGGTGAAACTTTTTTTTTTTGGATAATTTTGAGCAGGGAACTTCATGAACATGTTTTGTATCGTCTATAGAACAGTTCTAACTGGAGTATATGAAGGCATAATATGGCCCATTTAAGCTAAACATCCACTGGTGAACAAAATCATTTACTGATATAAAATATTCAATACCTCTTGAGTAACTATAATATATTTATATCACAAAATACAACCATTCACTCTCTGATGGAACACATTTGATTCCATGCACTGGGTCTTTATGGGTTAATCATACAGATTCAGGCAATCAGAACCAGTCCAAGTCCTCCACCTGCACCACCTCTATATCCTGATGTCCTAAAGGGAAGTCCACCTTATGTCGTGCTACAAATGAAAGGATGGAGGATATTTGGATGTTGACCGACCACCTGTGTGGTCAAGATTTGACACACTTTCAGTCACTGCTTGGCTGAGTCTGGTTGTCATTGTGATAACAGGATTACCTATGACAGAGGCCACCTGAGTGGAAGCCTAATGGGTCAGCCACCTGGAGGTGTGTGTGTGAATGTGTGTGCATATGTGGATGTGTGTGTGGATATATATGTGTGTGTGTGGGTGTGTGCAGGGGTATCAGTGCGTGGGCGGATGTGTGCGCAGGTACTTGTGCATGCATTGTTCCGTGAAAGCTGCCATTTCAAGCTAGATTTTCTATCAAGGAAAAGAGTACTTGAGACATTTGAGGACAGCAGAAGCACTTCTCCTCAGTTCTGTGCTCCTCTGCAGGAAGCCATCTGTCTTTGAACACACTAATTATCCTTTTGTTCTTGTGTGCTTGTTTGAAGTTGAGCACGTTTATTAAGAGCAGAGTTCCAATCGTTTCCGGACTGTGGAACTCTGAAATTACTGTCGACAAAATGCCAGATGAATCTGAATTTCATATGCCGTTATGTTTTATTAATATTCATCTACATTAAAGGGACAAAAATACTGGGCTCATCACACCTACAGCTCGAACATGTTCCCATTCTGGTTGATCTGAAATATTATCAGGATTTAAAAAAAAATGTTAATGTCCGTTGGTTTTAAAAATAGTTACGATAAATGTCAGATCAATTTAAAGGGTAATTTATTTTTCTCTTACATACATAAGTATAATATTAATTTAAAAAATAAGCATTTCATAAAAAGCCTGAAGTATTCTGTCAGTGTGTAGTAAAACCTATTGCTAACAATGAAACACTGAAATCCAACGTGTCTCAATACTTTTTTCCCCATATACTTTATCATTATATACACTTTTAAAAGAAGAGTTTTCCAATTTCCTTTCTGTGGTTTTTGACAGTTTGCATGTTTTTATTTTGCAGCCGTCATGTTTTCTGTTGGAGTAAAATCAGCTACAGTAAAAATCACATTTTACATAAGAAACACAGACTGTCCTTGTTTTATCTAAACACTATAGAGATGTGTCATTCATTTCAATAATGGTCCAAGATGACAGTGATTTCCATAAACGCAGAGTCAATTAAATGTCAAATTTATATGAAGACAGGACAAGTTTTAATGATCACACATATGCATTTCTCAGTCTCTATATTAAGATACAATCTGAATATATGTGAAGTATATGTGAAGAAAAAAAAGCAGAGAGAGAGAGAGAGAGAGAGAGAGAGAGAGCTGTTTGCACAGAAAGACTTAGGCTGAATCCCAATTCACCCCTTGGCCCTACCCCTCTGTTTGCGTGTTCATGTGAAGGTGTAGTGTTGTTCCAATTCTCAATTACACAGAGGGGAAGGGCTGAGGTGAAGGGTTGTATAGCCCTTTAAAATGGAGATTATCCAGGATCACACTATGAAAGAAGGGGTGGGAGGAGTTTCACATAATTCTGTTCTGATCATTGGTCAGACAGAAGTAAACGCAGATAAAAAGTACAGCAGTGATGAAAGAAACACACAAATATCCATGGAACAGAGACGGTTTCAGCTGCTGATGGTTAGATGGATATTTACAGAAATAATGTTTTCACATCTGTTTATATGATGACCGCTGATGACATAACAGGATGTGAAGTGTTGGTCTGTTTCATAGGAGAATGTTTACACTGCTACCCCTTGCATCTCTGTTTCAAAGGGGTAGTGCTAAGGTGGAGGGGTAAGGGCTAGGACTAAGGGGTGAATTTAGATTGGACCTTGGGGAAAAGCTGTGCTCACATGAACTCTGTGAGGAAATAGGACGAAGAAGAACAGCAATGACGATTTCTTTTGGCTTTTTCACCACAGCGAATCTCCTTTGCCTGTGTTTATTTGGCAGAGGTTTTTATGGCAGATGCCCTTCCTGACACAACTGGACTCGGGACACCCGCACATTGAGGTTTGCACCCCCTTGTGGCTTATTGAGATGTATAGCGTAAGGAACTTTCCCAAGGGATCACCTGGGTCTTGAGCCAGGTACCTTCTGCACTGAAGTCAGTGGGGTTAACCACTGAGCTACCCAGTATCAATCTCTTCACAATGGTATTGATCTGATTCAATACTCACCTCGGTATCGATACTATCAATATTGAGATTGATACACCCAGCCCTATGCATTAATGATGAAACCTTTGCGGTTTCAAAGTAAAAGCACTTCTTACGCACCATGAAAACATCAATATTCTTCCTTCAAAGTGCAGGTGCAGCAGTACTGCCTTTAATCAGTCTTAACCACCTCAGGAATCACATCAAGAGATTTCTGAAAAGTATCCCGTGACCTGGGAACCCCTGCTGCATTCTGTGCTGGCATGACCTTATATGGTAAACACTCACTGAAACAGGATATCCATAAATGCCACATGTAACATCAGCCTTCCTGGCACACAAATATTCACTGACCAATGGATATTTTCATATTTTTTGCAGGCTTGTTGCCTGGTTAAGGTTAGTTTTAACGCCTTTAGTTCAGGTATTTCAGGTGGGGCATGCAGAAGCTGGCAAACAGTGGTGTTTTGTTTGCTCCTTTCTTGTCCATTTTCTGGTTGTGTGTGGACACTGTGGGGAGCATTCATGCTGCTTTAAGTCATCTTATTTCTTGGTTTCTTTGTTTTGGTGTCAGCCCCATACGCATTTTCTTTTTGTTTTTTGAGATTTCACTCTTGTTTTTTATGTGTACCTACAGTAGAATCATCATAGTTGTAGCATTTTATTTCCTTTATCCTGTTTGATCTGTGTCTGTCATTCACTGCTTCATTTATACCAGTCTTTCCCAAATGGGGTTACGCAGGGGTACTTGGAAGAAACCAGGGGGTACTTGAATTTTTTTTGGGAAAAAAACATTAAAATAGTCATCATAGTGTACTGAATACAAAATAAACAACGAGAATTAATGTTGAAATATAAAACACAACAAATACCTTCATATAATAAAATTGACATTTCCAGTTTTATTGTCAGTTGTCTTATTTAGGCTTTGGTAACATTTTCAAAATATTTGTATTTTATATCGTTCAAGATGAGTGTATTTGAGTAATTATAGTTGATGATGGATTATTAATTAATGACCAATTCATTTATTTGTCTTATCAATACAAAAGGGCACATTGTATTTTGTACAGAAAATTTAAGGTTTTAAAGGTTTGTTAAATGTAAATATTGTAAATAAATAAATTTTCCTAAATTCAATGTCACACATTTTTACCAGTATGGTCATGAAATGGACATTACATTTTGTTCAAAGTAGTCTCAAAAAGATCTTAAAGAGTGCCTTCGACTAAAAACCACTTTGAGTAGCTCTATTTACAATGTGGTGGGTCACAACAAGCAGTATATGTACGCAACACCCCAAGCCGTGAAATTCGACCTAAATGGGTTCAAACGAGCAGCTCAGAGCAGACCAAAATTATGTACATCACAATGTAATAAGCCCCGCCCAGAGACTCAGCTAGGCGTTTCCTTTCCTCTTCCTGTTTTTTTTAACCCCTCCTTGTTTAAACCAATCAGAGGTGCCTTATTAACGCATCATGAATATTCATGAGGGACACCGGAAAAAACAGTCGTTCAACCACAGACCCTCTTCTAGCTTACAGAAAACAGCTTCAAGCAACAGAAATAGGACATTATTTTTCACAGAAATGATGCACAATGCATTCAACCATAGTGGTGACACAGCAGTATAAAAAAAATGATAGAAGTTGACCTTTAAATTGAATTTGTAGAAAGCTGTAGGCACCTTGTGCAGGTACATGGTTGATCAATGTTCCGAGGCATTTTTGAGATCGCACACATTCCAATCCATGATCTCTGATGGATTTGACTCCATCCAGAGAAAGAAGAGATATTTGAGAACAGAACAGACCTACGAGCTACAACCCCTTGCACTCAAGTGTTGACTTGGGTATTGGATGGAATAGCCTGGATGAATTTTCTCAATTTTTACCCTCCGTTTATGCTCTGTCCTGTTGAATTTCTTTTTCTTTATTCACTCTTTGCCAAAAGGTAAAAAAAGAAATAGTCAAGGGTGAGTTTGAAAGACTACATTCAATAATCACACAAGTGTCCTGCATAAATTTAGATTCCATTCTATTCATCGAGGTGAGTCCAACTCTATCTATTCAGTATATCTCCACCTCCTGCCACCAGCTCCCACTCCTTCCCCACCAGAGACTCCACATCCCTGGAGTCCACAGTGGAAAACACAATACAACGAACATGGGGATAAAAAATGAATTCACTCCTATTCATATTCAAGCACTGGGGTACTACTAAGTTCATTTTGTTTGTTTTTTCCACTTTCCTAACAATGTAGATATTGAGATATTCAATTATCAGTGCAGTTATTCTTTAAAAATGAGAAAACAGAGCACACTGTGACTGGGGCCTATCATCAGTCAATAGTAGACAGATAGCAGAGTGCTGTGCTTGTGCTGCAGTTATTCCCACTAAGGCATGAACAACATGAGTAATGGCCATACGATCGCACACATTCAGTTTACACATCTGAAAAAACATTTTAGATGCAAGTCGGTACAACGAACCTGACTATGAGCTCAAATGTAAGAACCACAATATGTCAATAACACTGGGTCTCTTTTTGTATTTGTAGAGGGATTGGCCAGAATATTTCTAAAATGACAGTGCAAAGCATACACACACCCACACATACACACACCTACACATAGATAAAACATCCCAGAGTCAGCCGGCCGGAGTCTGAGTGGAGCCGATATGCCAGACAAAGACAACTTGTACATCAATCTCACTCAACTCTGGAGATAGGAAGGTGAAGTGTGTGCGTGGGTTAGGTTGTTCGTATGTTATGGGGACATAAATCTGATTAGACAACATAAATCATTAAAGGTGAGGGTTAAAACTCACTTTAAAATTAGAGCGAGTATGAGGTTTGGGTTGGTAGCTATTGCTTTGGCTGCAGTGAGTCTCAAAATTAAAGTTAATGTAATGTCCTTCAGATGCACTGAAAACTAAAATTGGCGTGTGTGTCTGTGTGTGTGTGTGCACTAAAACATCTTACAAAAAACAAAAAAACAAACAAAAGATATACTGTCTAGACAATACGTGGTTGGCTAAAAGCAATCAGTCAAGCAGTCACCTGCCAGTCACACCATCTTTCACTCAGCATATCAATCAACCAGCTCCACAGATGAAGGAAGTACACACTATTTACAGAAGTACTAGTACACACACTGGTGCAACAAAGAGTTTTTTTGTTTACTGAAATAAACCAAACAAAATATTGGAAGAGTCCACTCTATAAATAAATAATAATAACAGTAGATTTTCATAAACTAATAGGATTTAGATTAGATTTTATTGATCCCAGAAGAGGGAAATTCAGTGGTCAAAGTAGCAACAGAATAATGTGCAAAAAAAGTGGACATGCATATGGATAGTGCAAAACACACAATATCAAAAAACAACAATAAAAGTATTAATAACTATACAGATTATATACCTATTTACAACAGATAACCTGTGGATCCCTGGAAATGTGTAGGTTAACTCCCCATATCTATGTTTCATGAGATGTTTTTGCACAGGTTTATTTATGTCTGTACTATGCTCAAATTCACTTCATTATTCCTCATTTGTGATGCCAAGGACAGGTTCACCACTTACAGACAACTGAAAGACAGAACTTCTTAGTGTAACTCAAACATTTCATCCATCTTCTCTTTTTACATGTGTCTTTTCTACGTAAAGCGTTTACTTTTACTCTTTAAGTAAATATTCATGCTTGCATTTATACAAAGTGAACTGAACCACGCATCATATTATCACATAAATACCAAAATACCCACCAGTGGTCATCAGATCTGACCCATTTGGACGTTCAGAGGCTCTGGAATGAATGTGGAAACACTGTCATATTCTACAACATTGATTCACCACTAAAACACATGGAGTTTCATAATGGAAAGTGGATGAAGACACTTGTTTTAAGTTCAGTTAATGATATATTTAACTGATCTGAATCTTTAATCAGCTTTTATGAGCATCTACATGATCAGTACATTAAATATTAGAAAATACCTAATTTTCACTGGAAGAATGCAAAATACAGAAGATTACTTTATATTAATGGTAACAAATTGTCACACCTGCCCCCAGTCTTTATCTTGTCTCTTCTTGTTTTATTTTGTAGTTTCCCTCCTGTGTGGCGTTTGTTCTCTGTACTTCCTGTTCCCTGTCTTTCCCACCTGTGTTTTTGCCTGACCCCGCCCTAATTGTTCACACCTGTGTCTTGTTTCCCCCCCATGCCCCAGTGTATATTATCCCTGTCTTGTCAGTGTCTCATTGCTTGTTCGTCACATCAGTTCATGTCCGTTTGTGGTTCTCTAGTCTTTGTCTTAGTCTGTTCCCTAGTTTGATTCTTAGTGTGATTCTTAGCTCATCTTGTGCCCAACCTGTGTATGACCTTGTTTGGATTTTGGACTTCTCCTTCAGCCTGCTCCCTACCTGTACCTTCGCCCGTTGACTTGGATTTTGGATTTTTTGACCATTTTTTGTATTCGGACCTCTGTCTCTGTCTGACCCAGTCTGTACCTCTACCAGTTTGTTTTAATAAATGGTTCTGTTTTAAATCCATTGTTTTTCTTCCTACTCTGCATTTGGGTTCATGTCTTCAGTACCATATGTGACACAAATCACTTAAGAAATGGTAAATATAGAATAAAAAAATAGTTTGGGAACTATACCACAAAAGCAGCACTGGGTCTTTAGGGGATAATATAATTCAAGCATTCAATGACTGTAACTTCAAACAAAATACAAATTTGACAAAAATGATTAACTTCATTCAATTTGCTCATCACTGTTCAATGTACAAGATAACAGGTATAGTGTTGTGTAGAAGAGGAAGATTCTGCAAAAAAAATCATGATTAAGGCAATTTAAGATGTAGTTTTGGAAATTTAGGTCATGAGAAGTAAAACTCCCTACTCTAGATGCTCCTCAGGCTGCCACTATTAGATCTTATATTCAACAGACAACTTTTGATACAGACAAATAACAAAGGAGTTAGCTAGTTATCGTAAAGGATTCCATTGTCATTCCATACACAGTCAAGGTGCTTGTCTCTGATGGCAGAGATGACACACAAGGACTTGAACTTTCTGAGATGTCATTGGTTTCTGTAACTGTTTTGAAGTCAGTAGTTTGCAGTTTGGCTGTCATCATGTTGGCATTTTTGAGCAAGTTAACGTTTGATTAAACATGGTGGGAGTAAAGGAATCCAGCTAATGCTAATACTAATGGCATGTACCAAAGCTGGGACGTAGGAAACTTCTGACATTCAACTTGTTAAAAGGCAATGTAATGACCGTCAAAGTCAGAGGTCCTATGCCATGTTTCCACTAGGTGATACAGGCTCGACTTGACCTGGCATTTTTGTGTTTCCATTACGAAAAAGGACCATGAATCTGGTATCCGGTACTAGTTTTTTTGATATCACTTTTGCTGAGGTTCCAAGTGATACTAATCTGTGATGTACAAACACTGCAAACGACTGATTGGTCCGACAGTTTTCTCTAAGAACCGCCATTTTACAAAATACAGATGTGCAAATTTAATTAAATACATTAATCCACATCATTACAGTCTAAAACAACACCATGGTCAGTCTAGGAGATCCAGTCTTTGGTGGCTACGCAATGAGCGAGTTTTCAGCAACTCTTTGAGCAGACGACACAGAAATAACTTGCCACATCAGAATACCAAGTTGAGCCAAATTGAGCTGCTTCCATGTAGCAGAAACATTGTTGCAAAGTGGGGCCAGATCGAACTACGCTCCAAACTCCTCACCACAAATAACAATGTGACATCAACACATTAATAATACTACTAATAATAATGGATTAGATTGATATAGCACTTTTCTGTGAACGCATACTCAAAGCATGTCTAGTGGATCCATTATCCATTCACTCACACATTCACACTCTGGTGGTGTTAAACTACATATGGATCCACAGCTACCCTGGGGCAGACTGACAGAGGTGTGGCTGCCTACGGCCCCTCTGACCACCACCGAACATTGATACGTATTCATACACCACTGTGAGTAGCAACACTGGAGGCAAGGAGGGTGAAGTGTTTGGCCCAAGGACACAACAGCACATGACTAGAACAGAGCAGCATTCAAACCGCCAATCCTTCGATTGTTGGATGACCTGCTCTAACTGCTCTCAGCCATGGTCGCCCCATTAATGGCGTTGCCCAGAGTGAAAGTTCACAATGAAAAATAACTTCACACTGTATAATTAGCTGACCTGTCCTTTAGCCTCTTCCATCTCATTTGTGAACGTGCACTGCAATTTTGGTACTTATTTAGATAAATAAAAAGCTTGGATTTAGAAGTATTGGATCACTTATCTAGTTTTAAGAGTTAATTTCTTATTTTAAGTGTTCATACATCTACATGCTTATTTCTAGATTTAACCATTTTAATTCAAGAAATCTTATCAAGTGAAATTATGTTTCTGCATGGACAGATATTGCACTTGTTTTGAGTACCTTTTCTGTCAGACTTAGTGTTGTTATCTTGTTTTTAGACACCCCTTTTCTGCAGTGTGAGAATACTGTTCTGCTGACACTCAAAATGCCTCTTGAGTAAGGAAGCAAATAAGAGCTTAGATCTGTGGTTCTCCATATTTGCTGTTTATGTTCAACATGGATCATCTGGAATACTTTCAGGTGAGATGTAGTTAATTCCAGGTGGGAAATATCCTACCTCCCAGCACTTTGGAGCAGGCCATAAGTTGTAGATTACTGACTTGGTAAAGTGATAAACTTCATCAATTTATTGTTTTAATTATAGGACCCATTAACCACAGCTGTTGTTGAGGTATTGTTCAGGAAACATCCCAGTAGCATATATATGTCAGGAAGGGGGGATTCGATGTAAAAACCTGTGCCAAATCAACATGTGGCTGTAATTCGCGGTGGTGACCCCAGAAGGGAAAAGCTAAAAAAAAAAAAAAACTTACTATATATACATAATTTCAGAGCTATGGCCATAAATTATATAAGGGTACTGCAGGGGATATAATGCTGAGGTAAAATTTAATGAAATATTTTGAGGACAGATGGTGATGGTGTAAGTTTGGGTGACTCATAGAGCAATAGGAACACCACACTATCAACAAACCTACCACTGTGTATCATGATCCATGTACAAGTTGTTGAATTTCAGCAAGGTCCTCACGGACTCAGGAAAGATTTTCCAATGTCTACTTTTTGAGGTAAAAGTTTTGCTTATTTGAGGGATACTTAATATTATGAAGTTTTCCCACCACTGACCAGCTTAAACCAGTGCACACCTTCCACTCAGATCAGGTACTTAAGATGTGCCGAGTGTCTCACTTGAATCTGCTCTATATCCCTTACAACATCCTGAACATACCAAACATTTTTTCTACAAAGTGTGGAAAGCCTCAAATATTATTCATTTTGTATTTAAAGATCTGTCTGTATTTGAACTATTCTGATGTACATTAATGTTATGCAGCTGTCTGGCACTAAATGGAAATTGGGTTTAGTAGCAAAGTATGATTAAAAGTGATATTAAACTTCGCTATAGTAACAAAGGGTGAGTGGAGCTTTCTCCATGCCAGGATGGAAAAGCCCCCACAGTATTTAGACGATGGAGATTGGGTAGAATGAATGTAGATGTAATGTACTTTCTGTACACAAAGGAAGCTTACATTTACTGTTAAATCTCATTTTATGTTTAGTGTGCACTCACAGATAAGTGAAAATACACACACCTGGACAAAAGCTCAGGTATCAAGGGCGAGTGTGTCAGCGAGAATTTATTGATCCTGACTGTCAGTGGATATCATTATCTCTGTATCGATGCCACAGGAGAACTAAAAGACCCTTCTTCAAAAAGTAAAAACCTAGACCCTGCAGATGAATTTGTTTTGTCATTCACAGCCTAGTACTGTTTTATCAGTTTGTTTGTTTTGTTTTTCAAAAACGGATGTAATATATTTCAAATAACTGACCCTTAGCAGCAGATGGAATAGTGGAAAGGGTTGCAGTCCTAAGCTTTCACATCCAAGTGGTGTTTTCAAGCATGTTATCAAGCAATATTACAAGGGTAATAATAGCAAGTTCTGTAGCAAACTATAAGAGATAAATACACAAAAAACACTGTGGCATGAATATGAGAACTACACTAGTATAACAGCACTAATTACATCAATAATCAGGCAAAAATAATTAGTTCATATTTGCAGGTATGTAATTGTTCAGACATCAGATGGAAGGGATGATTGATTCAGGGGGCCTTGTCATGGTGGCAGCCCATGTGAGTGGCTTGAACCTCTGTCCTTTGTTCTCAGGCTCTGGTGCTGAGTGGGAGTGACAGGGTGAAGCACAGGCTTTGGCCTACTAGCCTAGCTGGTCTAGTTTTGTTTGATCCTGGAAATCATATTCTCCTCATTTTGCGTCCTTGGAAATATTTACATATTAGACCCACAAATCAGAATACATTGTAGGTATACTATTCTTTTTCTTTTATTTATTCTTGTTACCTAAATGTACACAAACTGAAAGGACAGGGGCTGAGGACTAATATGTGTCAGAAGTACTGTCTTGTATTGATGATGGGAGAGTAAGACCACCAGGTTGACACAGTGGGACCTCCCAGCAAGAAGATCCTGTGGTTCAATTCCATCCAGTCAATCAGTGGTGGAACACTTCTGTGTGGAGTTTGTATGTTCTTCCCGTGTTTGCGTGGTTTCCTCCCACCATCCAAAGACATGCATGATAGGTGTGTTTGTGTCTGGCAACATGTCCAGGGGATACCCTATCTTCTCCATAAGCAGTGGTGACCCTAGTGAGGATAACGCGGGTTCAGAAAATGAATGAATGAGTTATTTAAAGTTATGTTAGGATTCAGATTTTGGTGGCCAATGATGGACAATTCTTTTACAGTTTGAGCCCAATGAATCCTGGTGTTATCATCTTGGAACATGTCATCGACAAAGAAAAAAATCCAGTCATGTTCAGACCTGGTCATTCTTGACTGACTGAACCAACCCCAGATCATAGCACTCCCCCCACATGCATGTACTGTAGGCACTAGGCATGATGGGTAATTCATCCACCTTTGTTCTCATCCTGATGCACCCACCACTCTGGAACAGGATCAGTTTGGACTCCTCAGACCACATGAGCTTTTTTTTTTTTTTTTCGAAACACAGTCCAGTCTTTATTTTCTCAATCAAACTGATGGTTGTTTAAGAAATTAAAGTTATTGTATCCAATGCTCTGATCTCTACAGGAGTAATAGACAATTCACAAATCTTGAATCATTCAAAAGAATGGATTTCTGTAAGTGAATGAGTTAAACTGATTTGCGAACGCACCTGGACTGATTCAGCAGCACTTTGCTAATATTTAATTCATTATCACATAAACTAGTCAGACTCAGTCATTAAGTCAGTGGTGGAAGTGCTGTGGGATGTATCGTGCAGTAGGTAGTCTCCACGACAAGATCTCTGATTTTATTGTGAAACTAGTCGTCAGTTATTGATGGACTGAACTGAGGTAGTGAACTGCTGAAAGAGTGGCCGAGTAGAGCCTAATCACTGACTCACTGCTGAATCATTCATGGATCAATGGAACTGTTCACAAATAGAGAGCTAGTTAGCAAGACAGATAGCTAGATAGATCAAAGCATACTAAATATTAATGATAATAAATGTTAACTATTGACAAAGTAGTATTACATTGATATACTAGTGGAAAATGTTAATTAAGTTTTGTTATGTTCTAATGACATTATTTATAGATGGACCGAAACGAGAGAATGAGGGATACCAAGGGTCAGACATGTTATTGTTTCTGCTTTAAAATGGTGTAGTGGACTAAGCATACACTTGTCATTTTGGCACCACCAGTTCGCAACCAATGGCCACTTGATTTTTTTTTTTTTTTTTTTAATTGGTGAATCAAATGAATCAGTTCACAACAGACGAATGAACAGAAATAATCGAGATTGTAAAAAGAATGGGACTTCCCAACACTAATCTACATCTCCTCCTGCTCATACAAAACCTCCAGGAGTTCTTCCCTGTCCCTCTTCCTGGTCAACTGGAAGGCCATGACTGGTTCTTGACTGGTTCTTGAGTGGTACCCGCTCTCCAAGGGGGTACCACTGAAGGACTGGACTAATGTAATGCACTGTCCATCAGACTGGTAACACTACTAGTCTAGCCATTAGGCTGAATATAGGGTATTAAATTCAAAGTGGTAATATGCTTTGTACTGACTCAGCAAAGTAAGACAAATTTATCGAAAATGAATCACAGGTTACCTCATTAAGTATATAAAACAAAGCAGTGTCTGTCTTTGAAACCCAAGCAGGAGTTCTGAAAGTCCTTGGTCAAAACAATAGCATAAAACAAACAGTGACACACTACTACTTCAATAAGGTATTAATCACAATGGATGGCGCCAAAATGTGTTCCAAGACATAAGCACCCAAAATCAATACTCACTCCCATTCATTCTCTGAGGACTTGGCACTCAGTGTCTGCCTACCACTTGAATTAAAACTACTGCTTCAATATTACAACCAACACACAATGTTTACTAGTCGATATAATATCTATATAACATGCCTGTAAAATTTGGAATAAAAACTAGCAGAAAAGACTGAGTTTAGTCTGAGGTACTGGAAGTGCTTTAATATAAACTGCCAGTTCTTTAGTAATTAGAAATACATTTCAGAAGAGACTCTCTTAAAGGCTTTATAGCAAATTTCAAATCCACCATGAAGTCTACAATTTAGGGAAATTGACATACATTATTCACTCGCTGTATTTTCAGTGTACCTTAAGAATGAGTGAAATTGAATACCTGCCTGTTCTGTATGAGATGTTTCCAGCTATAAAAACCAAGAGCACATACATCAGATTCTTCACTAAATTATTAAAAATCTTAAGGGTGCCCTGACATACAAAACCATTTTTACTTTTTTTTTTTTTTTTTTTTTAATATGTTAGGTCCATAGGTGTTTGTGTTAGGTAGTGCATTTGAAAATGAACCTCTATCTCCTCTGTCTGCTATTGCAACTGAAAAGAAATACACGAAGCAGAGAAATCAGGTCAAGAAGAAAAACTGGTCAGTGTGATGTGTTAATGCCTGGGTTCATTACTATTCATGAGCTTGTCTGGGTAAGACCACGCCCACAGAATTTGTCTTGCTCATTTATGCATTTGGCAGATGTTTTATCCCCCCCCCCAAATCATCTTACAAAGAGAAGAACAGCTAAGTTCTCTCTCTCTCCCCATTTCAGAAATTATACTCAGTGACATGATCCTGCATTGCCACAAACCTAAAGTTCTTAAAACAGTCACTTTATTGAACTTTATCTATCTATCTATCTATCTATCTATCTATCTATCTATCTATCTATCTATCTATCTATCTATCTATCTATC
>JAPSES010012555.1:1650-13974 GCA_029822895.1 Maxillicosta whitleyi
TTGGAACGTTGGAGTTGAAACATTCTGAATATCGAGAATAAAGTTGACTTGATTTCAAATTTATCCTCTACATTAACAAATTTAATGTCGACATGTCGAGTTTAAAGTCCACCCATCAAGATTAAAGTCGACATCCAATTTCAACTTTATTCTCGGAATTTCGAGTTTAATGTCGACATGCTGAGTTTAATATCGTCATATCAAAAAATATCTTCTCCTTCATGAATGGTCCTAATGCTCCATCGTAGTATGAAGCTGAGGGGCTATTGGTGATTTTTTTTTTTTTTTTTTTTATCTCAAATGTTTTCAATAGAAGAAAAGCTGAGAAAAGCTGGACTGGAAGAAGAATGTTGATGTCGAACAATGGAATAAGACGGAACAATAGAAAAATAATACAATGATGTATATGGAACAGTGTGCTGCGTTACCTCACAACAAGAAATTAAGACAATGATTATAATGCAAACTAACCACATGACAGATAATGATTCCTTTGTTTTTGGATGTAGTTTTATTAATTATTCATTTATTCAGAACTAAGGTTAAGTGGGAGGAATGGTCACATGTAGAAAGGACAAGGTGGAAATCAGCCCCCGACACCTTTAGTTGCAGTAGCAGGTGTGTAGATGAGGCTAATAATAGTGTCCTCATCCACACACTATTATCCATATGTCCATCCTTTGTGAAATAAAGGGGAAAAAAAGACTGGAGTACACAGTTGTTGGAGTTTGAGTGTGAGTCACAGATTGATGGCGAGGTAGGAAACTTCAGTATAAGAATAAAGCATTAAAACATTCAGGTATTTAATCTTTTCTAGCCCATCTTTACCTGTTCCAGTCTCCAAAAAAAAAAGAGACAATTAAGTGTTTACAAGGAAAATAGAGTCTGCTCTTCGATCATTGTGACATAACGTGGAATCTATTTTAAAAATGCTCTATTTCATAAATATGTTGTAAAATATAAAAACATAAAGTAATCCAACAACAATGAAGTACCCTGTCACCTCTGTTTAATCTCTTTTTTTCCTCCTTGACAGATAACAGCTTTTTCTTTCACTGACTTTGAACTTTGTGTTACAGGAATCATACAACCCTGTGGGGAAAACTGTTTCAACTCACTGTCTGAGCCACTTACAATCTGTATAATGTTATTATTATTTCCCAATTTATCTGCACTTTTGTTGTCTACATTTCCATATTGCAGCTCCAGACCCTGCACATATAGTGTTGTATTTTTCTGAATGTTTATAGGTTTTTTTCTTCCATATATTCTCATACTTTTTAAAATTTTTTCTTCTGTATTTAATTTTCATCTATTATCTTAAACTGTGAGTTGACTGTGTCCTCTTGTCCACAACATTCCATTGCATTGTTGACTCCGTTAACCTGCAGAAAACAAAAAAAGAAAAAATCAGAACCTGAAAAAGAGCCTTCCTTTAGGGACGTTTTCCACTGGCGTGTCATTGCAAATGAAACATTGCTTATTTAAAGGCCACATTTTGAGACATTGCCATGCAGTGGGGTTTGTCAGCCCTCGGGGGCCCCCTGACGGCCCCGGGCTCTGAGAGGCTGTCTGTTTTGTCCGTTCACAAGCTGCATGCCACCTCCAGTCGCTGTGTTACATTTGTTACATCATCAGACTCTGATTACGACTAAACACACACACACACACACACACCATCACCATCAATGACTGAACTCACCACAGAAACCCTGAGCCTCTGTTTGGATATAAGCCCTGACCACACACCGCTCCATCAGTCTGTCTGTCTGTGCGTCCGTCCGTCAATCTGCAGTATCTTCAACATTGTGTTCTGCGGTGTGACTATGAATCATGGATGGATTTGTGCTTTCAAGGAATTTAAAATATTGATGTTTGGATCTCTGTGTTCAGCTTTAACTCTCACACATCTCTTTTTTTAATGTCTTTTCTGCTTCTACAGCGAGATTGGTGTCAAGCCCACAGACCACACACACACACACACTCGTCATTCTTCCTAACAAGTGATACACATTCATTACATTTTCTACCCACTGTGTGTGTTCTCTGCACTTGACACCAATCTACCCTGAGGCAGGAGAGTGTGCCGCCCACTTAGATCTCTCTCTTTCCTCGTTCTCCCATTCTTTCTCGCTCTGCTGTCTTCCACCTTGATCCAGTTGGCTGAAATAGGGCTCTAATTGGCCGTGCAATGTCAGAGAGACTGCAAGTCTGTGCTGGAGAGTGTGTGTATGTGTTGACTTTATTCAATAAAACACAGACTAATATTCTAAAGCCCCACTGGTGGCTCCGAGAGGCAGAAGTTCACTGTGGACATCTTGGACAGTGACTCTCTCTCTCTCTCTCTCTCTCACTCACTCACTCACTCACATACACAAACATATTTAGCGCTGCAGTCACCACCGTCCTGACTGTTTATTTTCTTTATTGTAACCTTTGATATCTGTTTACAACAATGATCATTTGAGTCTTTTCCTTTTTTAAGGGGAAGTTGTTTCCCTGAATTGTTAAATTTTAAACATATGTTGCCGTTTGTACTGAATAATAAAAAACCTATTTGCATTGGAATTAAGGGTTTATCCAGACAGTTGTATTTATGTATGGACAATAGTTGACTAATTGGATATTTACATACGACATAATAGAATGCACAAATAGTGTTGTGTAATAGTAGAAATAACAGATTGGTGGTTTTAGATTAGCTAAAACCCTAATTTTAACTGCTGAAAGTCTATGTCAACAGCCAAATGTCAGCATTAGCATAGATTTATGTAGGAAGATAAATAAGCACATTCGTGCATAAATTAGTTTTCCTGCAAAACTCAGTAGCATACCATATATTACAAAGCTAACATCCAGCAGGTCATTGACAATTCAATTCAATGGTAAAATCAGAGTTTTTCCGTGTGAGTACGTTCAACCAGAACACAAAATAAAGACATTAATCACTTGTGTGAAACCATGTGACAAGAAGCAAGATGGACCTTCTAGCTACTGTGTTTTATATAAAAGACAAAAATGATGAGAATAAAGAAGTGAAGGACACATGGAGCAGCATCAACAAAAACACTAGATTGTCAGGATAGTGAGGAGTTTTTAAAACACTAACATAAGAATAATATACAGCTGACATTGTGGTTGCACCCTAAATCAAGATAGCTTTATTTTCTTGTCTGTTATTGTGTAATTTTTGATGGTTTGCATTAAATCGAATGAGGTTAAAAGGGTTTCAGGACTTAAGAATTAGGAAAAAGCAGCCAATTAACTAGCTCCAAATGTCACAGGTAACAAGGTTTAGTCCTGACCTCCTCTTTACACAACTATTTAATCTCCTCCACCTCTATGTTTTCGCTAAGGGACTGTAAATTACCAGAGTATGAGGTCAAATGTCATTTAGCTTTTAATTAGGTTTTGTAACAACACATGGCTCGTTTCTAGCAGTTCCTCTGTGGTCGAGTGCATATATTGTGGGTTTTTCTCGTGAGACTGTGGTTTTAATCCTGGAAGGTGCATGAAGCTTTCACATGTTTTTTCTTTCTCCTGTGGGATTAAGTTGAACATTAAACCCTAAAGACCCAAACATTCACTAGTTACTTTTCCACTGACCCTCAAACTGCACGAATAAAAATTGAGCATAAAAATGTACCTAATGGAAAAACAATTTTGTCAAAACTCTTGTATTTAGATTACATTTTTTTTGCACTGGCAAGAGGTGACTTTTCAGTAGCATTGCAATTGGTATATCACGCGAAAATGGAATGAAAAGACCTTTGCCCGCAACTAGTCACATGAATAAAACAAAAAAAAAGGATGTTGATGGATTTTACAACAAGCAAAGAAGAGTTTTAAAAGACACATATGAGGACACACCAGGAAACCGAATCATTGTCTAATTTAGTACAGGATAGAAGGGTAACATAATAATAATAATAATAATAATAAATATATCTGTAAATCAACACGATATTTACATTAATTGCCATGTTGTGACTTCTTTTGTACAATTGCAATGATACATTTTTTTAAAAATCATTGCATTTGTGATTTAACGGGAAAACCTGACATTATGTACTTCTGTTTTGTAAATATTTAGTACAATACTTGTTAAATTTTGTGAAAGTTGTCCAATGGAAAAGGCCATTACTGATAACCAAAAGCATCTGCTGAAGTAAACTGTTTAATACCTGTTCATCCACTAAGTCTATTAGTTAATTTAAATAATAAGTGTAAAATACAGTTTATCATCTTTTCATGGTCATCAGATATGATCCATTTAGACATTCAGAGACTCTGCAGTTACCATGGAAACACTATCATCTTCTACAACATTGATACACCAGTAAAACCCAGGAGTTTAATAAATGACACACTGGACACACTTCAATTATATTCAATTAATGATGCTTTTGCAGAAAAAGTCAGTTTTGCTTCAGTTTTCTGTTTTTGACATAATAACCATCAACTTTAATCTGGGCTAATCTACATGACCACTAAATTAAATATAGGAAAATACCAGATTTTCACTATGACAATGCTGAAACACAGAGGATAATGTTACAATTAATTGTGATCAATCACTATAGAAAGGTTAAATATTTGGGAACTGCCAAAAATATAGCACTGGGGCTTTATCGGTTAAAATGAAAGCCTCAATGCATGTCAACACAAGCATTATCAGCTGACTGAAGCATCAAAAATTCAGCTCTTCACATAAATGTATAACCGCTGTTTTCAACCCCCACTGGTTAAGTATCACCACTGCTGAGTAGATCTGATACGAAACACTGTTGTGCAAGTATTTTGCTCTTTTGTGATGTTTATTCATCATATTCCTGGTGTGATGAATCATTATGGTGTTATGTTTACCTTTCAGCCACAGTGACTGATATAGTTCAGGTTGTGTTTTTGCTATTTGCTGAAATGAGAACTAGAAGACACTTAATTTTTAAATGAAGTCTAATGCATTTCATTATAAATTCCAAACAAAACTTATTAATTCCTCCTAAAGAAATCACACAACCAAGGGATACTAATAACATCTTTAGATGAAGCCAAAGCTTTAGTAACATTAAGTTTCTAATGAGGTTCACGGTTACTTAATTACAGGACCTGGCCTATTGACTTATTTACATTAGCATTCATTTAGTGTTACATTCTAGCCTATGGTCTATGGCTGGACTAATTGGTTTGTTTATATGGTGATACATTATGCAAATTCACATTCCAATCATTAGATAAAACTATATGCATTAAAATGTAGCAAGTTGCTGAAATTACTTGACTATACACAACATTTGCAGGTAGTGTAGTTAGCATTTAACAATGTAAGCGTTAGCATTAACTTGTGGATTTGTCTAATTAAGTGAAGTGAAGGGAAACTGTAATTCTGAAACATGTACTTTAATTTTAGACAATAGTATTAACTGTGCAAATAGCTTGTGTTTGAGCCCCACTGAACTGAAATATATTAATGTTCAATTAATTTTTCTGGCAAATCACTTGAATGTGACACTCGTTTTTTTCTTGATCAGTCCAGTTAATTGTGTTTTTCATGTTTTCACTCACTGGATAGTTTTTCACCACAGCACTACAAAGGTCTGAAACCAGGGGAATAGAAGCTTATTGCAGCAGGTTAATCCAAAAGAAGACATGTTTATTTATAACCCATTGGTATGATACTTAAACCCCACATCGTTAGAGCTTTAGAGGAACACTTTTTCCATCCGGTAGACCCCCACCTGCAGCAGGACAGAAAGCTCTGAGCACTGAAGCTGCTGACAGAGGGAGATAAAACTAGCAGTTAGCTTCACTGAACACCACATATATGTGTGGTGGAGTGAGCCAATTCAAGGATTACAGGAGAAGGAGCATGCTGTTCTTCTGTCGCAGTCTGACCATACAGAGCTTTGAATGGAATTGATTAGAAAAGTGAGAGACGACAGGCCAGCAGTGACATTAAACATGACTGCGTGGAGTCTACCTGTGGCAGCGCGTAGTACACATACACCTGATAAGTACATATGAACATACTGCACTTCAATCGTATATTTATTGTATGTACATCATCACCTGGTTTATTAATATAGCTCACATTTGTTTTGCTGTATTTTTTTTTTAATTAATATTGTGTTATGATGTGAGTGTGTGTGATAGTGTTATTACTGTTTATTAATGTTCACAAGTTGGCAATATACTGTATTATTGTTGATATTGTATGTCTTTATTCATTGTTATTTATAATATTTTGAAATGATAAATACTAAAAATGATACCCATTTCATATATTTTAAATTATACAAATTACAATATTTAGCATTTAATGTATGCATTTTAGCATGAAATCCATGCATTACACTAGTCAAATGTATTGTAAAATCCCAAATTACTGGGAATTTGACAGTTCAGATATGGGAATTTCACAAACAATGTAATTACTGTTGCTTTTGACACTGAGTCCAGTGCAATGGTCAAGAACGAAGAGGACAAAGAAAATTTCTGTAATTATAAGTAATTCTAAATTACAACAATACTACTTTTCTGTATTTAATAATTGTATGAATTGGTCTGTAGAGCTCGTGTACTGCCTACAACAACAGAAATATTAAAACATACCTGATCTTAAACAGGTCTTAAGCATAAATGTCAACCGGTCAGTGTTTGCAGATGTGACACTGGACACCATCACAACAGTCACATTCACAGTTACATCTGTATGACTGACAGTAGACACTAATGAGTCTGAGGACAACATGAGCTATTGCACTGTACACTAAAGTATACTCCCATGGTGGTAGAAATAACTTATTTGTAGGGATGTAATGAAAGACTCAACTCACATTTTGATACGATTTCTGTTACTGCATTAACAATATGATTTTCTCACTTTTTTTTCCTTTTTTTTTTAACAGAAAGAACTTGCAGAAAAATTATGAGTGTATAGGATTCGTTTAATTATTTCTCAGGCAAAAAACACATTTCTGAGGTACAGTGTAACTGAAAAATACAAACTACGCAATGAACACATTTTTTCAAACCATATATTTAAACATATAAAAACTACAAAATATATTTTCTTTAATAAATAAATAAATAATAAATACATTTCAGAGCAACAAAATTGCTTCCTTTCTTCTTCTGGCTCTGCTTGAGGAACCACACCTCTCCCTCAAGGGTTTTTATTCCCCCTCCCTTTCCCAGACATATTGTGGACGAGACGAGTGGAGGGTGGTGGTGGGGGGGCAACGCTGCGCCTGATTGGCTGCGGTGCACCTACCTCCTGAACATCAGTGTGTCACATCCCCTGACCCACCCCCACTACTCGTGTGTGCTTTTGGTCCTGTGTACAACTGTTGTACGCTCTCCCTTATCTGTCTCCCACTGCTTGCCGTCTTGTCTCGTGACGTTGCTTGGTTGTAACTGGAAGCAATTTTGTTGCTCTGAAATATGGGTAATGACATTAAAGACATTCAATTCAATATAATCTGTGATCAATTAGTGCTTCATTAAATGTCAGGGCTCTCATTAGTGTGGCAGTGTTTAGGTCACATGTTAAGCACAAAATACAAATAAATGTTTCTGCAAAAGGCAAAAATGTCCTTTGATAATTAAATGAAAATGTAGCAGATAACACTAAATGCAAATGCTATAACATAATAAAAGAGACAAATAATGAGCTGTTTGTGACACTCACCATTTGAGTTAACAAGTTACTAACAAACTACACGAGCTGATGTGCTACAAAACATAACATGTACAATAAGGGTTAATTAGTCAAATATTGTGCAGAACTCACTGCATAACTGTAGCCACTCCTTAATTCTGACATTTTATTTAGGTCACGGTGCTTCTATCTTTCTTGGGTCATCATTTGCATGATTCTGTGTAATTTCTACAGTAAATATTGCAGCATGATCTGAAGTCCTTTTCAAAACACATTGAAGTAAACAGAGCTGACCATTGAAGAATCACTGTAAACAGACTTTACAAAACTTGCAATCCTATAGCAACTTTAGTGCTACATCCCATGATCCAATGCTGTCTATAAACAGGCGTTGAAAGTGTGTGTGCGAGATCGACAGCACTGGGAGAGCGAACAACAGAACTGTATGCAGCTTAAACAAATTATGTGACAATTTGTACTCAATGTTGGTGATAAAGTTATAATTTCTAGACTAAGCCCTGATGGATTGGATATATTTGAGCCCAAGTTCAGAACAGGACATCACTGCTCTATGAGAAGGGAGGAGCTGACTGAGCAGATTCACTGGTCACAGCGACACTATCCACACGTGTGTGATTTTTACCACACGTGTCACATAACGGACATTTTAAAAGCAGTCATTCACTGGTAAAAAGTGCACATACACAAAACACACACTCTGGGACAGATGGGCGGGAACACGGCATTTGCTGTAAAATTAATGGCTCATGTGATAGCCAATCAAACGGTTGGCAGGCTGTGTCAATAGCCAATGAAACAGCTGGCGGCGTGAACGTTGATGAGCTCAATGTCTGTCAGTGTCACCTTGGTACCAACAGAGGAACATCTGACCTTCATCATACAACCAGACAGATTCATATCATATTAAAAACATATTCAAACAAAAGATGTTCAGCAGAACAAATATGAAACGGAAAGTTTTTAATATCCTATCACAGTTTTCACATTAAATCAGACTATTTTATTCTGCTATTAATACCTACTGGTTTTGATAAGTCATGTGAGATGATCGGATTAATTGCTAGTTTCATATGTCAATGTCATCCTTCAGAGCAGAATATTCACAGGAATTTTGACTTAAGATGAAAGATTCCAGTGTTGCCATTTCACTACTAATGAAAATAGAAAAGATAACCTGCAGCTAATTAGTTTAAGTGTGACATGTATCACTGTGATCCAGAGGCATCAGGTCTCCCCCTAATACAACAATCAGATGGTGGAGCAGAGTGGATTACTTAGCCATGACAAGAGGAATTCTATGCATGTTTGATGTGTTTGATCATTTCTAGCTTTGGTTTTATGAAGTATAAAAGCGACATTGAAGTGCCTGTGACTTCAGCCATATGATGAATTGTGAAGACTCTCATCTGTTGTCCCTCTAATGCTCTGTTAGTCAGTTGTAGATCGTATCAGTATCATTATTTGTTGCTCCTGGCAACATTTTTGCAAGGTTTATTTTGACCTCAAACATTTTCTTGAGCTTCTCTTGTTGTTGTTGTTGATGGGTAATTCACCGTACAAAGTCAATATGTTGTTTCTAGGCAACTAAATCAACTCTGTTGTATTGGTGTCCTCCTTTGTGCTTCACCTCAGCATTTTTGTTCATAAATAGTATCTCTCTAAAAGGTATGCCTAAAAATCAATGTAAGGTGCACTATATGGAAAACTTGCATGTGCTCTTGGGTCTAAATGAAGTTTGTGTTTCAGTCTATTGTGCTGACTCCAACATAAACTCAACATAAAACACGTAAATCTTCCATAGTACATCTTTAATGCATCTATAATCTCATCAGCCCCTGCCTGGAATCTATGCATTTGTTCCCTTTTCTGTGTTTCACCACTCAAATTTTCAAGTTTCACATGACATTACATTTACGTTTCAGTACATATGGACAATCAGATTAAGTGAAGCTGATATTAGTGACATCAACAGAAGGTGTGAATATACTAATAAGTCAACAAAGTCCACAGATAATTAGACACACTGTGTTGAATCAGCTCACATCTGTCTGTCCATTACCAAATACTTTGGTTTATTTTATGTTGCTATGAGCATTGATCAAAAGTGGATTTTTTTTAAACCCCTAAAGACCCAATGCTACTTTAATGGCCATTCCAAAAAAAAAAAATTTCCTCTATATTTAGCTTTTCTTAAGTCATTTATCACCATTTATTTTGACATTATCTTCTGTATTTTGCATTTGTTCAGTGAACATCAGCTATTTTCCTATATTTAATTCACTGATCATGTAGATGACAGGTGTCAAACATGTGGCCCAGGGGCCAAAACCAGCCCTCCAAAGGGTCCAATCTGGTCCGTGGGATGAATTTGTGAAATGCAGAAATTACACCAAAGATATTAACAATCAAGGACGTTAAAATATTTTAAGTCAATTCAATCTAAAATAGGTCAGACCAGTAAAATACTACCATAATAACCTGTAAATAATGAAAACTGCATTTTTTTCCCCTTATTGTTTTAATTTTGAAAAAGTCAAATCACTCAAAACTTTTTACATTTACAGACTAGCCTTTATCAAAAAATGTGATTAATCTGAACAAATATGAATAATCTGAAATATCCTAAGAGAAGTATGTCTAATTTAAACAATAAGCTTGTTACTGAAAGTTTTATGTCCAATGTAAATGATCTGTAAGTTGTAATGTAAATATATAAATAATAAACTATGTGTAATAATGTTAAAAGTGTACTTACTTTTTAAATAAATTTTCAGGTTGTTCATTTTTGTTCATGTCATGATCAAATACAGTTCATAGAAGTAATCATTTTCATTATGGAATTTGACTTTTTCACTCAAAAACATAGAGAAAACTTTGGAGTTGACAGTATTTATGAGTTTGTATTCTATTATTTCTATTATTTTTCTGGTCTGGTCCACTTTATATCATATTAAACTCTGTCTGGCCCCTGAACTAAAAAGAGTCTGACATCCCTGGTTTAGAACATCACAGCCGGTTCCCCTCTGTTTGTCTGGTTCATGGCTGTGACATAAGCACCAAAGTCACCAGTTTGTTACTGGTGTAGTGGACCCTGGAGAAGTGGGGATACTCTCAATTTATGCATTTGGTTTTGGAAGTAGTTCAGAAAAACACCCTGTTTTAGAAATAGTAACATTTATGACGACTCTGTTTAGTTTTAGCAAAAATCCATCAGTTGTGTTTGGTCACTATTATAAAATTATCATGACTTGATCAGGAGCATGGCCCTACAGAGAATATGTGCATGTATATTCCCTTTTTTCTTGAGTTTGTTTGCTCTTGCAAAATGAAACATGATTAATAGATTAAAAATTAATAACTGAATGTGATTAATCAAAATTAATTCACAGCAATCCTGTGATTAATCTGATTAAACATTTTAAGTTTTCGACAGCACTAGTAAACATGAAATGCATTCTTTAGATGTTGTGGATTTGGCCACAACATCAGCCCAGACTGTCTCTGAAAGGAATCTAACGCAGGTCAAACACTGATTTATAAACCTGGATGTGATGTTTCAGGTGCAGGTTCATTACACAAAGCAAGAACAGAAATGTGCAAAACAGATAAAGCACCATAATATTCCAATATATTCATTTCCATACTTATACCAGGCATGAGAGTGGCTCTTTGTAAAAAATGAGGAAAATGGCTGGGGGTCCAAAGGCCTGCCGTAGGGACCCCTGCACAGGGGCGCTGCCCCGGGGGGTCAGGGGGTAGTGCCCCCTGAAGCTGTTGATTTTTCATGGTATAAACCACTTAGAAACCATTAAATTTTGCACCAAAATTCATGTCACTCCAAGTGGCACTTTAATATAAAAGACACTTCAAACAGTTAAAAACTTCTGTTCTGACAAAACAGGTTTATTAAAGTTTTTGAACATAGTGAAACACCTTAATGTAGTGTTTTCTTTTTCACTCATGGGCTGACTCACATGACTGAAATTACTGAGGAACTTTAAAAAAAAAGATTGTTTATAATAATAAACAAAGACTGTTTTCAGTATTTACCATATGACATTATTAAAAACAATATTTTAAGGTCCTTAGTAATTTCATGCAAAAGACACTTCAAATAGTTAAAAACTTCTCTTCTGACAATACAGGTTTATTAAAGGTTTTGAACGTAGTGAAACACCTTATGAAATTATTATTATGCAATTAGCCATGTTTCACAAAGCTTCACAAAGATCAGAGTCCGACATCACAACAAAGCTACGGCAGAGCTAGTTTGACAGTTCCATGAGCTCCTTCATTGACATCATCAAGGTTCCAAATATGCCCGATAATACCTGATTGATATACGTACATGCATATATAATATAACATATATAATGCAGTTATAGAACATTTTGAACTTTTAGGATATACAGGTTGAAGGACAGCATAAGATACAGAAAAAAGAATAGATATAAAATATGTAGATGCTGCATTGACTGGTATTGATAACCCAGTGGAACTGACTTTGTATGAATTTAGTCATTTCTATATGTAGTTTCTTATGTTTATCTCCATGTTAAGTTGACACATCTTAAAGTAGCTTCACATGTAGTGAGCTCCATCTGTGGTGTTTATGTAACTTAGTTTGTTATATTTAACTGGGT
>JAPSES010012586.1:0-13971 GCA_029822895.1 Maxillicosta whitleyi
TATTTTCTGTATAAAAATTAAATTTGGTGTTCAAAAAGTCTTTTTTCAAACTTGAGTCTTGAAAAAGAGGGGGTCGTTTTACGGCCAATACGGTATATGCATATGTCAGTGTATGAGTATTTTAGGATATATTAAATGTTTCCAAAATCTGGCAGCATTGGTCTCAGTAAATGCAGATGCATATATCCTAAATCATTAATATATTCATTAAAAATCTGTATATGTATGCTGATTACTATTGTGTGAATATTGCAAAAACCCACACTGAGTCCTGTAGAGTTCTCGTGCTGCTGGTAGAGGTGTAACTAAATATTGTGATAGGGTGACTCATTATTCACTGGATAAAGCCCTTTTCTTCAGGGCAACAGGGGAAACGGCACAGACACATATACTAATGTAAATACAGACACACACGCACACTCAAATCATACAGATTGTTCAAACAAAACTAAACAGCTGCACCAGACACATGGCAGAGGTGGACACTGGACAATAACTGGTGTGTCTGTCTTCAGTGTTTTATCAGTTTGTGTTTTGCCCTAACAATTCAGAGGCATCAATAATTAAGTGTTTAATTACAGAGTACACAGACAACAGCAATAGAGAAAAGGTTGGTGATGGGGGAGGAAGAAATGCAATAAAAGAACTGGATCAGGCCTCAGGCTTTTCACACACTTTCACTATGTAGAGTATTACTGTCAACTGTTTTTTGTGCAATCTTTTTTGTTCACAACCTTTAAAGTTTCTGTGTTTAAAATGTAGACAGATCTAATTGAAGAAAATGGATATAGCAATTATAATTATGTTTTAAAGATTTATTACTGCCACCTATAATCATGGAAAAAATTATTGGACCACCCTTGTTTTCTTCAATTTCTTGTTCATTTTAATGCCTTGTACAACTAAAGGTACAGTTTGGACAAATACATTGGTAACAGCTAAAATAGCTCATAATTTAATTTCAGAGCTGATATCTATCCATTTTCCATGTTTTCTTTATAATAACCAAATCATTTTAGTTCTTACATTAATATCTATATCATTGTACAGTGCTTTTAGACATTCCATTTTTTTTTTCTGTCCATTTTAGTCACATGGTCTAACAATTTTTTTCAGTGACTGTATGTTTGAGTGTGGATTAAAATGATTACCCTCATATTATTATTCCACCAAAATAATCAGTGGCCCTGATGAGGGGCTTCTGCATTTTTGTGGCCACTTTAGGGGCAGGTGAGCATAGTGGTGTTTATGTGTTGCTACATGTGTCCTAGCCACCATATGCCGCTAAATACTATACAGTGAACTTACAAGCAGTAGAGGAATTGAGATATACTTTGTTAATAATTTTTTTTTGTATAAAACTTAATTACCCTTTATTTAACCACAAGTGATAATTAGTAAGACATATGAAACCAATTTGGTCCAGAATGCTACTTCATCTAGTTACAGAGGAATGATTAAGGTGCCCCAGCCAACATACGCGGTCTCCATTTTCTGCTTGGTGTGTGTGTCAGCAGTGTCCTTGCACACAAGTGTGCTTGTTTCCTGTTGAGATGATCCCCAGTATACATTGTAAAACCTTTGATAAAGCAATCCCTTCTAACAGTGTGCAGCCAGATCCTCATTAATAATGCATGCTACACTCTGCCACACACTTATTTATGGAAGCATGAGTAGACACACATAGACACACACTTATATCACACACCTGTGGCTAAGTAAACTGCAGCCTTTCAAAGGTCATCCATCATGCAGAGTTTGACATCAGAGACAAGAGGACAAGAAAAAGACAGAAAGGCAAAGCAAGGATGAAAGTTTTAACAGTTGACAACTCTGTGAAAGTGGCTGAAGTGCCTTGGGCTATCTCCACTAAGAGTCACTTCCAACCTTATATCAAAGGAACTCCCAAATGTGTTCCCCTTCCCTTTTCCCATCAAATAAACTTTAGAGCCAAATCCCTTCATTTAACTTAGAAGACTCGTCAGCATAAATCAACCCTACAAGAAAATCTACTGGGACAGCTATTTTTGGGAGTTCCTTTTTGGATTTTACTGGTTTTTTTTTTTTTTTTTTTTTTTTTTTTTCATGGCTACAGTACGCACTTAAGGTACTTTTAGAAAGAAAGTTAAAACTAACACTCAAAATAGAAATTGCTCGGTATCTAAATTTAAAGTGTTATGTCCTCTGTCATCTGTTCTCACAGCGCCATCGTTTTCAGTCACAGTCATCTGCTCAGTCCATCAGTCCACGCATTCATCATGTCTGTGCATTTGCCTGTCTTTCCAATCATTCATACATCAATTTATGTCCCCGTCCATACATCTTAGGAGAGAGAATCCAATATCAGTGTGCCTTGAGGTTACTTGAAGGAGAGGATAAGATACAAAGGCACATTAAAGAGTGAGCAGTGATCAATACCCTGGGTTTTGATGGACCGTCAGCATCTAGCTGTCAGATCTAAATCCACCTACTGCCATATACCTTTAACAGAGAAAAAAGTTACACATTGATGTCTCCCTCTCACAAAACTATTCTTGTTATATCACTCGGAAAATGCACTGGAGCCAGAATTCCCCTCAGTGCTTACACATCTTATGGCACCAGTGTTCGGAAAAATGATAACACAAGGGTGTTTACTTAACATACACAAGACAGACACTTGGCAGAGGATGTGTTTATGAACATTCATAAATAGCCCTTCTCCATTACGAATAAGACAACAATGATGACACCTTATAAAGGCAGAGTTAAGGATGCTGTGAAGACCCTGTGAATTAATAAAAACATTTCAAATTCTTGATAAGGATGTGGATCTCTGACCCACTTCTGAGAAAAGAATGAATATAATGGGGAGGAGAAAGAGAGAACCCCCGTGGGGTTAAAGCTCTCATTATCACATTCAGTCCTGTGGAAAAAAAAAAAAAAAAAAAACATCTAAGCCTCCACTTTCTGCTCTTTTGTTTACAGTACAAGCTTCACCACTGGTGTTTATGCACATACAAAGCATCCATCATCCATAATGTCACAAAATTATACAGATCTACTTTATGCATATGACCCAAATACTAAATTATTAGCACTGGCAAAATGACCACTTTCTTTCCACTTTTATGATAACTGACGGTAAAACTGCCTCATAGACTTTCTCCATATATTTATGTTGCTGTAGAGTAGCTTTGCAGCAATCAGAAAGTGATGAGAATGCTGAAGGTTGCTGACTTATTTCCTAAAATTCATACTATTCCCTCTCGTACAGGAAGCCTTCTGGTATGGAGGAGGACCAGGGATCTTATTGCCAGAAGATTATTCAAATCATTTGAATGTGACATTCACCAGTTAAAGGATAAGTGCGATTATTTTGGCCTGAAGAGCACGTTTAAAGCACAAAATAATTAAAATTGGCACTACATGAAACCACATTAGCCATTAAAAAATAACCAGAAGGGGACTGAGAGAGTGCATACCTCCTCCAAGGCCCCTCAGTTCTTTAATTTAATCATACAATGTATCCTGTCTTGTAATGTTAGAAAAAAGTGGAGAAATCCCCATGAATCCCCTGAAAATCTGTGCAGTATTTTTTTTTTGTGTAATGCTGGCAGGCAAACAAACTTACATTAACAAAAACCAGATGATGGTGTAACGGTGACAAATTGTTTCATTTTGCAGGCAATCCTTGGTGAATACATAGATTTGAAATTGAAATTGTTTACACTATCAATTGCCTCCTCACCTATGGAGGTGTTAGTTACCAAATGCTTTTTCATTTTAAGAAAATGGCTGCATTGTTTGACTCATAAATAACATGATTAACAAATTATCCAATCTGCACTTTCATTTTTCACTCACACACACACACACACACACACACACAGCAGGTGAAGAGCAGCTGCTGATGTAATTTTTCTGCACCGCTTACCTTGCAAATGCATTTTCAAGTTCTGGTAGCTTTTTTGCAGGGCAGACCATGAAAATGACAACGCAATTTTTGATTGTGTCATAAAATGTGTACCATGAATAAGAAACTGCAGACTGGATAATTCATTACTAATTTTATTTATGAGTCAAATAATGCAGCTACATTATTAAAATGAAAAAGCATTTTTGTTAATGCATCTTTCCAAATTTTAGTTTTCAAACTGAATTGTGGCAACTATTTACTAAAATTTCAAGTGTTGTTTCTTTTTCTTTTTAATTATGTAAAAGAATGAGCAGTCTTGAATAAGAAAATGAAAATGCAGATTGGATGATTTATTAATCATTTTATTTATGAGTCAAATAATGCAGCCACATTCTTAAAATGAGAAAGTATTTCTGTAAAATCATTTTAATTTAGTTTATCTTAACTAATGACTTCCATACTCAACAAGGAGATCATGTAACTGCCTGTGTCTCATGGTTTGTTTGTTGGGTTGCAGGATTATGCAAAAAATACTGCATTGATGAACCTAGTAATTATTTAGGGGTAAATCCATAACAAGCAACATGACCTGTCTTCTTGTTTGTTTTTAATGTTTTTAACATTATAATGTGTGATGTGTCTGATAGGACTATTTAGCATAACCCAAAAGACAAAATAAAAAAGGGGAAAAAATATTTAAAATTGAGCAAAATTACCTTAATACTTTGAAAATATTTCAAAATAATGGTTCAACCATTAAAGTTTTTCCCAAAAATAAATAAATAAATAAATGAATAATACGTTAGAAGTGTTGTACTTTTAACATTTCGCTTTTAACCTTTACAGCTGCAGGAGCCAAAATCAGAGGAAAAAAAACATTTACTTAAGCTCCTGTAGTCAATTACATGCTTAACTTCATCTGCCTGAAAACCCTGTATTAAAAATCTGCATCACTGGGTAACTTTCAGGGGAGCGTAAAATTCTTGTTTGCTATCAGACGTGAATTACATTGTGCTTCAAAGTAATTATGGAATTCCTGCCATGTGACGAGTTACTGGTGCAAAATCCAATTGATTGTATAGTCTCCAGTATGTGAACTGAACTGCACTCAGTTTGCCATAACTTTCCCTCAGTCTGTGTCTTCCACCTTTAATGGCTTTCACTTACATTATCATTTTAGATGTTGACAATTTTTAAAATATGACTGCTGAATAAACTATTTTCTAAAATATATACCCAAAATGCATTTCAGTTACGTCAGTGTATTTGTAGAAAAACAACATCAACTCTTTTTCTCATTTTGTTTTTCTCAAAGTTTTTACACTCACCTAAGCCAAAAAGTGAATCTAAAGTAACTTTCCACACATGTCACACTTGATAAACAGTCTACGGATACTCCAGTTCTAAAAAGGTCTAAAGCAGGAAGCAAATGGAAAACTGTTCTCTGTCATTGTCATTCTTACTAAAGACCCTGTCTCATACAGTTTAAAAACTTACACAGTGTGACAGTTTGTTCCTCAGAGTGACGTGAGCCTTACCTCCAAGGCAGCAGACCTCTTCCGTAGCAGCTGTTCAATGTTGAGAGCAGCTCTGGCCACCAACTCTTCGGCATCATTTTGTTCCACAGTGTATAACTGCCGGTTTCTCCGAAAAATCTAAACAGACAGGGAGTAGTCCAAACTTAGTGTATAAAGCAACATGAAATATAACATGGGATGTCCAGATGGATTTAGCCTGTTATACATGGGTAACAAAAAGAAGGGTTGTAATTTAACCCATAAAGACCCAGTGTGGCATTTGTGATTATTTTTTCTCTATATTTAACCATCCTTAAGTGGTTTATCACCATTTATTGTGAAATGATCTCCTGTGTTTTGTGTTTTTTCAGTGAAAATCAGGTATTTTCCCAACATTTAATTCACTAATCATATAGACGTTCATAAAAACTCAGAGTAAAGTTGAGGAATATTATATTAATAATAGAGAAAACAGGAAAAAAGTGACTTTTTGAGCAAAATATAGCCTATCATTAACTGAATACAAACCAAGTGCGTCCACCCACTATCATTGAGGGGTTTTACTGGTGATTCGATGATTTGCAAGATGATGTTTCCATGGTAACTACATAACCTCTGAATGTCCAAATGGGTCATATATGATGACCATGAAAAGATGAATAACTGTATTTTACACCAATTATTTACATAAATTAGTGGGTCAACTGGGATTAAACAGTTTATATCAGTAGATGATTTTGATAGATGGTGGATATTTGAGTCTTTATGGATTAATGAGGTGGGGTTTCATACTTCTGTTAAATTTGACTTATATTAGTTATTTATTTATGTGTGTGAATGCCAGTTTTAGTTCTTTATACCTGAGTGAGGCTTTTCCCAGCTGTTGCTGTGTCTGCAAGGGTGACGAGCTCCTTTTGCATCTGATCAACCCAGTCTTTAATCCTGAGGGAAAAGCAACAAAAGCAACCAATCTTTTAACTTAGATGTTAAAGGCAGCATCACAATCATTTCACAGCGCAATTACACTGTCAATCAAGGCATCTTAACATCAACGCAGGATGCACAGTCACAAAGCATGAAAACAAACAAGGTCGAAGAGAATCACTCTGATAGGTCAAGCATAATGTCAACCAATCAAAATCGAATCACTGTGAACAAATACAACGCCATCTGCGATAAAACACACCTCAGTGAGTGTCAACCGGTATGATTACTTTCAAAGAGTTCAAACGTGAAGTCAACCAATCACACATGAGTCAGATGGCGTTGTGGCTATTAACAATTACAAGAGTGGACAGGTGAGAGGTGGGAGGTGGCTATGACCAGAGTGCTTTTCTGTTATATCAAAGAGCTCCAGGGACAACAAGACCAACCTGCCAGTGACACATAATGGATTACACCTACCTCTCTCATCCACCTCCAATCATCTTGTCAAAGCACTCACAGCAAGAATGATAATATAATGTACTGACAAAGTCTGTCATGGTGTCTTCTGATCGCAGTGACCGTGGATAAGGACGGATGAGAAGAGAGCGGCAAAGACCACCAACAGAATCCAATAAGTAACACTTACATTTGTGAAAATAATCTGACTGATTTAGACGAGCATGATAGGAAAATCCGAATGTGAACTGGATGCATTAATTGACCCAACCATGAATATCTATGTGCACAAACAAACAAACAAACAACAGCACACTTGCACACTGAGAAAGCAGGTATTAATATTGCATGAGAATGATAACATATTGGCATGAGATACAGATGCTCTCATTGCCATGCATTCATATTGAATACAGATCCATGTGTGATGCACTCCCTACTGGTAACACAGTAATATGGTGCTCACATATACACACACTGAAAAAAAAAAAAAAAAAATACAAGAAGAGACATACCGAAAAATAATGAAAAAAAAAAAAAAAGTGACTGCAGCAGTGTACTAATTGTTAAGCAAGTCAGTGTATATTTGCAAAACATCTGCTCTGCCTGTGCCTTCCAGTACAGCTAAGGGAAGTGGTTAGCTTAAAGAGAATAGTACAAAAAGATCAAGAAGGCTGAAAAGAAATGGGAAAGATACATCAGGGATACAGAATCCACGGTGGATAGGGAGAATTCAGAGCAGGTACGCTTCTGGAGATATATGAGGCACTTTGCCGAAGAGGGAATACCAGAGGGGATAGCACTGTGTGAAACTGTTTAAGAAAAGAGAGAGTAGGTGGAGATATTAGAGCAGGGTCACTCATAATTCATCCCCGATCCATTAATTCCCAAAGCCAGATGGTAAAGGAAGTGTGGACAACAGTGCACACTGAAGCTTGGCCAACCTTTATGACAGTGTGAAGGAAAACTAACATCAGTGTCCAGCTATATGCCCACAACTCTGTGTGTTTTTTTTTTTTTTTTTTTACTACTGAGAGTCCCCAAATGCAGTCATTCACTTACAAATATTTTATCTCAAACTGGATAAAGTAAATGGTGCTAGTGAGCATGAGCACACTACATTACAATCCACCATTTAAAGTTTCATTATAACACTTAGGGAAATATACTAAAAATAAATGTAATATAATATGCATACCCAGTTTTAATCAGTGTAAAATCAACTGAAATTAAAATTCACTGTGTTTTCATTTATCACTAAATGAAGTGTGTCTAAATAGGGAGAACATTCCCTCCATGGAGTCACAGAGATGATATAGATGGAACGATGTTAAGTAATCTAAAATGCATTTTTAACATCTAATTTTGATTTCCTAACAGATTAACACATTGATACATTTCTTTTAACGATACTTCCATAGCTCTGGTAACTGATTAAAATGTTTTATAATGTCAGCTCTTACAGGAGGCTTTTTTTTTAGTTTGATTAAAGAAAGAAAGTCATTGAATTGTCTTATAAGAGGCATATATTTGTGTTCTAAGTGTTGTACACTGTACTCGACTATATTACACTGTATTTATATCCAATGTACAATCACCAGCATCAGTCACATCCTCTTCTCTCCTTATAAATTCTCTTTTCCGATCCTCTCCTCTTTTCTCTCCTGCCATTCATTGTCCCCAAGTCTAATATCAACAACAAATGGGTTGTAAGATATTTTAGTGGACCTTGGGCCCCTAAACTTTCAAAGCCTGAGGCATTGACAAGTCAATTGTGAGTTAGTGTTTATGTTTGTGTGAGGGCGTTGCGTGTGTGTGTGTGTGTGTGTGTGTGTGTGTGTGTGTGTGTGTGTGTGTGTGTGTGTGTGTGTGTGTGTGTGTGTGCATGACATTCAGAGAAGCAGAGGGCCTTCTCTCTGGAGTTTAGCCTCTGTAAAATCTACTGCTACCAGCCTAAATCTTTAAAACAAAAACCCCCAAATGCTGACAAATGGATGAGCCGCCCTCGCCTGCAGTGCAGTATGTGTGCTTGGCTTCTTTAGCGCGGACAATACAAGAGACATGTACCCTTTTCTGTGTAATTTTTCTTAATTCTGCTCGAAGCATTAGTCAAAGTCTCAAAAAAGTGTCTTGGTGCTTTGGCCAAATCCATGGATGATATTAAATCCCTCATATGTGTATTTTCTGGTGTGTTTTTGGAAAAAATAAAATACACAGGACTGCAAACTCTATAAAAAGAAGTCTTGGCTGTACAACACATTCATGCCTCATGATGTGGTAAAAGAGCATAGAATAGAAAGTTATTCTACTATCCTACTAAGCTCTAAGTCTGTTGCTTTATATGAATTTAAGAGTGAAATCCTCTTGTCTTGAATGTATTACATGACCAGATGTACTAGTGCATTAGTGTGGGAAATCTGTTATTAATTGCTCATCCTTCCAACCATCCTTTTAGGAACTGACCTTGTTTAATGGCAAAGCTTTGTAAAAATGCCATTAGGTGAAACCCTGGTATCAGTCCTTTCATGATTCATCTCCATGAAACCCAATCCACTCCTGCAGTCTGTACTATGTTAATGTTTGTGCACAGCCCCTTACAAGTGCAAACTATGTAAAGTGTGTTAATGGTTACCATTGTATGATCTGTTATCACAGCTATCACAAACAAAATATTAGTCGAGACTAATTATGGAGAAAATAATATGGTGATTCAGAGATGCCCAAAGAGTAATAAAGTCATAGTTGTGGAGCTGAGGTAGTGAAATGTTTCTGCTCTGGTTGCTGGGCTTTGATTAGAGCAGCCTCTGGTACAGCAGTGGATAATTAAACAGATACACACACACACATATGCACACACGTGTACATACAAATGGCAACTGGGTCAGACACTGCCCTACATTGTTCTTTCAGACACGGGAAGAGCAAATGAGCACAAAACAAAAAAGAGAAGCAGAAAGACAATACAAGAAAGAAACTGAGACTGAGACAGATGTTGTGGTAGAATCAGTTGGAACAAGAGATAGTAATGAGTTTGGCCCAAAGTGTGTATCTGAGTGGGCGGCTGTGTTAAACTACAGTCTAATTACACATCATTACAGAGGCAAAGACAGAATCAGTCTTGTCCAGACAACAAAGCAGAGTGAGGCATGCAAACACCAACAGTAATGCACCAAAAAATCCCACTGTGCTCTGCTCTTGCTGTGCAGCCTACAGAACATCCAAATGGACACCTCAGTTAAGTTCAGTGATGCGAAATGTGAGGTTTTGCATCAAGCTTGGACCAACCCTGTAGCATCCAAAACATTAACAAACTTATATCTGTTACAAATAAAGTGACACATTAATGATTATTTTGTGTGAAAAGTTAATGATCAGTTGTAACTGAATTTCAGGATGATTTAATGATGACACAGAGAAAATAATCCACACTAGTAGGGGATTTTTAGAAGAAGAAAAAAAAGCACATCATCATCATTATTTATTTATTTTATTTTACAAGGGGAGGTGCTGCACACAAGACAAGCACGGTTCGGTTTAAACTCTCAAGAACCAGAGAAAACGACCAACTTTTGTCATTTTACTTGAACAGGTTTAAAGCCACCTAACTCCTCAACTACTTCACAGTGGAAGTGTCACGACACGTCGTGGCCAGTGTAGTCACCCACCGGCGCCCAGCAGCTGATCATAGTACCCAACATCAACCACCACCTGGCGGCCAGCATCCAGATGAAAGCTGGGTTTGTTATTAGTCATCAAACGTGTTTTCTTCAAGATGACCACCGATGCATGAATGAACCGAACAGCCCACCCCACTCTCACAACCTGGAGCGCACGTCAAGCCCCCCACACATTTGAGTTACACATTAAATGAAACACTTGTCTCAAAACGGGGGAGAAAAAAAAAAAGAGAACATTGACTGGTCGAAATAGGATTATAAGGAGGGGTATACTTACATAAGATGTGTCGGAAACTGCGATGCCAGAGGTCCGTCCTGCCATAAGAGGACCAGAAACACCCAGGCTCGCACCCTGCAGGTATCCATTGTAAAAGGGGGGAAATTCCCCGAGACGCGTCAACGCCAAATGCGCTCCTCTCCCCCTGCGCCGCCGCTGAATGGGAGCGGTGTGCAGAACCGGCCTGAGTGGCAGACTGTCACTCCCTCACAGATTAACGAGCCCTGACACCTCTAATCTGATCAGCCGAGACCATCCAGGGCTCTAACAGGTACTGGAACTGGAGATCTCTCTCTCCCTCCCTCTCTCTCTCTCTCCCTCTCTCTCTCTCTCTCTCACTGTCTCTATGTGTCTCTCTCTCCTCTATTTATCTCTCACTCCATCGCTCACATGCCCCCCTTCCTTCACAGGAAAACACATATGTTCGTCTTATCTTATCAAAGAGCTGCACTTTAGTGACTTGTGCTTTCAGGCTTCATGGATAACACATTATAAAAATGCAACATTTAAAAAAAGAAAAGAAACGAAAAAACAGTAAAACAAAACAAAAATAATATCAGTGATAATGAAAAAAAAAAACTACATTTCAGCATCTCTCCATTGTTTTCATCCTCTTGGTGTTTGCTGCAATCCATATTGGCAGTAACAAATAGTTTTTTACCTCCCTATAAAGAAACACCTGCTAAAAGGAGGGTCTGACCACACATCCAAGTGGACTCACACTGAATACAGATTTAGGTTTGGCTCTTTTAAATCCCCCACAACCTTTCAATACGTATAGCCTGGAGGGATATGGGGAAATTTATTTGCTTTGATGGCACACTCTTGGCCAGTTACTGTCATTCTGGTATAGTGTGAGTGGCAGCAAACAGAAAAACTGTCCCACACTGGAATCGCTGCCAGAGTGACAGATCTATCGAATTCACACATGGTATAAAATCTTATGAGCAAAACACAGAACAGTTCAGTCCAATAAATCTCAGTGCCATCAATCATACCTTTTTTATAAGACTTAATCTGCAGCATCTACCATACATCAGAATACGAAAGTATAATATAGGATAGAAAACAATATTCTTTCTTTCATCATTTAAAATAAAAAAGCATCAACCATTTCATTGAATAATTCAATAACAAGCTAGATCACAAACCCGGGTGTGTGTCTGTGTGTGTAACTCAGGCCTGGAGGGAGGGCAGGGCAGCACAAGCAGGATGCTTGGGGATTTGGTTATCAATCGTTGCTTGGCAACCACACACCATCTCTCGTGTCCTCTCACCCTTCCCCCCTCCCTTTCCCCCATTTCTCTCTTTGTCTCCCTCATCCCCATCTCTCCCCTGCACTCAGTGTACTGCACTGTTGCTCTTCCCCTTGTTTCTTCTGTGTTCTCATCCTCTCACTTTCTGTCACATCCCTTTCTCCACATTCTGTCTCGCTACACCTTTCTCACACTCATTTACCACAGTGAAGGAGCAGATGCACCCAGTGATGGGACCAAGAAAACTAAGTGAATGGTGAGAACTGGAGAGGTGACGTGGATTAGACAAACATAATAGCAGTGTGAGGGAGCGGATAGAGGTGGAAGCCTCCTCTGCAGACATTTCCTAATACATTTTTATAAATTTGGAACATCACACACTCCTAAATAGGAAGACGTGAGAGACTAATGCCTCCACTGCTACACTTTAACAACACCTGGTCTCACAAGTCTAGAGCCAGACATTAGTAGCCATTAATGATCAGTAGACCAGATTTTTAAAAAGAAAGAGAAAGAGAGAGAAAGCAGGATGAAATGCAGTAAATTATGCTTTTTGCATAAAACTTATTAGACGCATACTAATTCTTGCACGTTAAGTCAAACACAAGTTGCAAGTATGCTTTTATGTATCACACTAACACTTGAAACCACCTGTAGACATCTTTGGTAATTATCTAATCCTAGCTAAATATTGGTTGTAATAATAATAAAATAAATAATTAAATAAAAAGAAACCCTGGGGTTATTCAATAGAGGATACTGCCATCTGGAGGTTCTGAATTAAAATCACATGAACTGTGGAGGCATGCCTGTGAAAAGTACAAACACAGTCAAGCCTAGTGTTGCGTGTTACATATTCCTCTCATTTCAACATAAATAAAACATACCCTTTTCACTATGTCAATGTATGTAACACGCAGTGCTCTGCTCACATGCTGACAATCTCAGTGCTTGCTGTTTTTCCACCACATTTCAATGCCTGACCTTCAACCCAGCATCCACCTGTAGTCTCTGAGTCTCTAGTCTCCTGTAGGGTTGGGTAGCAGTTTCCTTATGGGGAGCAATTATATCAAAAAAATAGAGTTCCTTATGATCTGCCTTTAAGAATTAACACTCCCTTGTTTTTTGTTATTCAAATCAGGACATTTTGGTAGTGAAATGGGGTATCTTTCCATTTTTAATTGGTTTAAGACACTTATAAAAAATAATTAGCCCTTGTAGGAGCAAAAGTTTTTCAAAGATTTGATGAAATTCAACTAGGAACATTAATTTCTCATGAGTCTATTTATCCTCTTAGATAATCTATGCAATAAAAAGCAGGAGAATGTTGACTAGAACACTTTGGTTCAGATATATTGATGACATCATCAGCAAATCTATGACAGTACACAGTTCTACACAAACAGATAACAAGACCAAGAGGGAGTGCATTCAGAATATTAAAACTGAACTATACACTCGGATACACTGAGAATTCAAGTCAGTGTCTTTTCTAACTCTGTCCAGTAAAGTAGGTGGTATCAAACATACAAAAATAATAATTTTTAATAGGTCTTAAGTTTCCCAAAATAATCATATTACATTCATTCCACTATATACACTCACAAAACTTGTTTTTTTCAAACACCTACATTTTAAAATAATTTTTCTTATAATAAAATTGGCAGCAATGTTTATAAAAAGGATCAACATTCAAGAAATATCTAGTGTTTTATTATTATTATTTATTCACTTCTTTGACTTGGATGTTGTTGCAACTGAAGTCTCTTAATTCTCTCCAGCAGTCATTGTTAACCTCATGTTGTCACACTGCCTCCTAGTGGTCAGACTTTCACATTACACCTCAGTGAAGCTCAGTTCATCAAATATGTGCATAATGTCTGTGCATAAAACATATTGACTGTCCAGTCTTACAGAAAATGTAACGGTTAATTATAATGCAGCCACCGTATTTAATGCATGG
>JAPSES010012623.1:0-13969 GCA_029822895.1 Maxillicosta whitleyi
ATTTGACCCACTTTAATTGAATTGTTCTGTCGATGGAACTGAACTAAAATGATTGTTAATATATTAGTTTAATTTTAACATTTCACAAAGTCATCACAAGGACCATTTGGCCGGCCGGATTTGGCCCCCGGGCCACATGTTTGACACCCCTGATCTATTTCATTTCTACCAGTTAAATCCATTTACTTTTAAAAAGCCAGAACAGAAGTAGAAAATCTTCCACTATGTTTTGTCATTTCAGTTGTAGCATTGTCTGAAACTGAAGACTAAGTTTTCTGAAGATTGTTAAACAGGGAAAATATACAGTAGGTTCAAGTGTATTTTTCTCAGAATCGCCTGCAGTAAAAAGGAATGTTGTGTTAATATGTTGTGTCCTTGATTTCAGGATTCAAAGCCTGTTAAGAACAGATCCAGTAACAGTGTGTAATTTCTTCTGTGATTGATTTAAAAATAGATTTAAGCTTTTGCTTTGTGTCACAGAGAATGCATCTGAGAGGAGACAAAAAGAAGGAGAATAAAACAATTGTTCTGTTCAACATTGTGTTTGTGAAATAAAAAAAAAACTGTAGGGAAAAAGAATAAAACAACCCTTTTGCAAATGCCTTTCTTTCGGCATAAATCAAATGTTTAACAAAAGCTCTGAAAACACTGTAGAATTAATTTGATAAAAATCTGTCCCTGTATACAGTTCTCACATAAATCTGATTGCATCTCATTGACAAATATCTCCAGATCTCCCTTTGCACCGACTGCTGCATGATATTAGTCTGCATCACTTTCACTCTCTTCCCTAGTGATACGTGTACAAGTGCGTGTGTGTGTGTGTGTGTGCGTGTGTGTGTGTGTGTGTGTGTGCTTCCATTTAAGCTTTGCAGTTGTACTCAACAGCCTTTTAATTGAATATCTTTGCACAGTGGTGTAAGACATGCAGGAAGGAGGAGCTGGAAGCTGGAGAAATAAAAGGAGAGAGCAAGAAGAGCGAGAGAAGGAGTGATGGTTTGGGCGGGGGGGGTGGTGGTGGTGGTGGAAAGGGGGGGGGGTTGTCAGGCCAACAGCAGCTCTGTGTCTTGCTGTCACCTCAGGCTCGGTGCTGTTTCGACGCTGATGCTCAGTCTTCACCCTGAAGTAAATGTGTGTGGGTTCAGCCTCTATACAAGTGTGGAGTTTAGCGCTTCTTCTAACTATCTCTGCATGTCTAATCCGCCTGAATCAAGGTTTTAAACAAATACAGTCCACTCCTCACATGTAAGCAGATAACAGATTTTAAAGGGCTGAAACCTGCTGGCTCTGCTTATGTTTGTTTGCTCTTTTATTATTCAGTCGGTGGTGGGATGTGAACGGGTCAGAATACGATACCCATGACCACTGGCTACTGTTGCCATGGTGAGAGAACTATGTAAAGAAATGAATTTGAGCAAATTGAAAAAAAAAATTTAAAAATATATCGATGAAGTTGAGGTGTCATGTACTCAACTAAATCATGCTATGGTCCCATCAGAATACAATGGAATCACATGATTAACACCACATCATTTCACCTTCATGAACATGGACATTCCTGGAAACAGCTGTTGTTTTAGGTCAGAGACTCGGTTCTGTCGTTGTGATGCTGATGTTTACAGATCATGACGTAGATGCTTACATTTGCGGTCTGATTGGTCCTATCAGTCAATGCATATAACATCTTCCATCTATTCTGTTCCATCTGTGGATGTGTATAATGTGTATAATAGCAGGTGTTAATTCAAAGTATTGAACTAGTATTGAAGCACTTTGTGATTATTCCCATCTTCAGCATTATCAGCCTCACACCCAGCAGCAAGTTTGGTTGGATCTGGTGGAACCAATACCTGGTGGGATGGTTCTATCAGCCCCTATACCATCACTAGTGTCGACTGCACAACGTATAAGGATCAGTATCAATGTAAGATGCTTTTCAGACTTCAAAATGTCCAAAATGTTCAAAATGCATATTGGTCAACCTCCTGCATTTTAATACGTTTTAGTAAAGTAGACAAATTACAACCAGACAAACTACTAAAGTATACAAACTACAACTAGACAAAATACAACCAGACAAATTACTAAAGTAGACAAAATACAACCAGACAGAAAAATATTAAACAAATATTTTTCTCTAAATTTAGTATTTAATGATGAAATATTCAAACAAATATATGTAGAGTTTAGAAAAATGTTATATTAACCTATAGTTTGTATATTTCATATTTCACCACCCACCAAGTACAAAACGATGAGCATTTTGCAACATAAATGCATTAATTCATTCACTATTTCAATCCACTTTATCCTCACTAGGGTTGTGGGGGTCACTGGAGCCCATCCCAGCTACTTATGGGACAAACAACCATTCACTCTCACATTCAACTTAGATTAACCCATTCTCATTTATTTTCTGTTACGCGCCCCCCAGTAAGACGAAAACAATTTGCTTTTCATTTAGATGTAGACTGAGGGCGAAGCCAATGATCAGTCTTGTAAAACTGTTGCACTAGAGGTGTGTTCTTCCTGGCCTCAGTCACTTTGTGTACAGGGCAGTGGTGCTTTCATAAGTTATTTCACTGTTGATAATGATTGATTTGTTGGGCTTTGATTGACAGATCACTTGTCCATCAAATTTACAACCTTGTTTTCCAGCTTGATGAGCTAATTGTGGCTAATAAGTTAAGAATTTATACTGAATTACTGCTAAAAAGACTGTCAAATTGATTATTAAGTGGTTTGACTAGTTTGTCATTTTACCAATGATGGTAGTGTTTAGCATTCATTTAGAATCAGCATGCTCACATTCTCAGCTCCACCTCTTTAGTCCAAATATGGTTTTGTCTGTGTACCTGGACACCTATGAAACATCATAAAAGCCCCTTTTACACAGCACTTCTGTTCCAGGAATGCTTCAGATTTATTCTGGAATAGGGTTTTAGCGACTTCAGATTTTTTCAGATTGACTTATTTGTCAATAAAGTCGAAGTTGAGTCGACTTATCGTGTGATGACATCATCACATTGACAGCAGAGGAACAACACAGACACACAGATGTACAACAATGAGCCACGTGTGCTAACGTTGACTGGAACATGAACAACGTTTTAAGAGCGGAATAAAAAACTAAGACAGTCCTTCTCAGACATTTTAACCAAACCAAACATACGCTAACACCTTGAATTTTCTGTTAAATGTAACAACATGAAGGTGGAAAAGATTAAGACAGCAGCAGCCGAGACGTACAGTTAGACAAAAGAGCACGTTGACTTCAAATCACTGAGCAGAATAATCCAAACACAGTCTGTCCACAGGATTATTCAGTTCTGGTGCTTCCATAGTTCACAGATCAGTCAGTTTAGTTCCTACTCGTCTTTTTCCTTCAGTCTTGGCCTTCCACTAGTGATGCACGAGTCAGTTTTTTTTGTTTTTTACCCACTTTATATGACCCGCCCCAAAACAAAGTAACACTTTTTGGACCAACCTGACTCAGGTCTGCTGATCCACACATCATTACCTTATGCTCCATGTTTTCATGTAGAAAGATGAGAGTATCAACATGAACCGAACGAAGGATTGTGCGCTGTCCAATGATGGAAAGGTGGGAGACAATAACTCATGACTCGTCATCTCCTCCAAAGTAACGTTGACTTCTGCCACAGATGTCGACGTTTTGACAAACCGGCTTTTCTGTTGATGCCCTATTCTGGAACAACATCTGTAAATGAAACGATAGGATCATTTTAATTCAATTAATTCAATTTTATTATATTGTATTTTATATTGTATTGTATATTTTTTAATTTCTCAATTCTAATAGTGCACCTTTCAATCTTTTTTGGACCCCTTCTGTGTGTTCGATGAGAACCTGTAACTGTGAATTTATCTTATCTTATCTTATCTTATCTTATCTTATCTTATCTTATCTTATCTTATCTTATCTTATCTTGGAGGTAGTTACAGAGCTGTGATAAAGGGGGATGATCATGATTCCGGAACACTATGTAAAAGGAACACCTACCGTTCCACAACTAATGTGTGACGTACTGTAAAATGACCGTTGGTCGTGTACAGTAAACAAACATATCAACGCGACCAGAAAGATGTCGAACTGGTGAGCCGCCGAGATCCGTGAGCTGTTGTCACTTCAGGTGGAGGACTCTATATGCTCTGTGTTTGGGGTATTTTCGACACAAGTTATACATCACACTATGCCCTTCGCTGCGTCACCGTCCCTTTGATTCCAGAAGGCAGGACCACTGTGTGAAAGTCCAGCCTGTCTCACCTCTGTTACACCTTTGTGTTAGCTGTGGAAATCAGTCACTGGTGCCAAAAAAGGTGACGTCACCGTCTCACCTTTGTCTGTAAAAGTGGTTACTGTTTGTGTAACTGTTGATGATAAAACACTCCTCGTACCTAGTATGTACATGTGGTGTCACTTGGACACAGTGTGACTACTGAGGTGACACAAGGTTCTTGGAACTTGCAGTTGGAGCTTATATCTAAGGTGAGACTCTTTGAAAAGTCTTAATTTAAGGTAAAATGTGCCAGTATAGTATGTCTGAGTCATGTCTTAAATGTGGTGCAGTGTCCTGAACTGACCAATTATCTACTCTGATCATATGATTGTGTCGGTGAATGTGACGAAGCCGCTCAGTATGTTCATGTATGCGGTTTGAACATATGTCTGTGCTCAGATGCATGTTTCTATGTCTGTAGGACGTCTTTGTTTACAATAATCTTCACTAGACTTGTGGTGTATTCTTACGGCATACTGAATCCTGATTCACTCTTTCTCCGATCAGGGGTGTGGTACATTTTATCAATCCTTTGTTCTTCTAACACAGAGCTCCAGATGTTTAGAGATTAATGAATGACTGCTTATGAATAAAACCTGAGGTATCCACATCAGATTATCTCCTTATTTCAAAGCTTCATGTTTGTGCACATTATGCATTTTCAGCGTCAAAACAACAGCAGTGTCAAGTGCATTGCATTGCAAATCCACCTCTTCTTTTACTGCCTTTCACAATAAAAGGCATAAATATACAGAAATGTAAATCAACTACTTTTAACGGAACTACTTTGGTTTAGACCCAAACCAGACCAGAACTGGGCTCACAGGACACTGTCGGGGGTAAGTCAGTGTGGATGTACTACACTGATGAGGGGATGGAATACACATTCATGTACAAATACACAACTGTACCTTTAATGAAGACAAATGACCTCAAAATGAGGTTAAACCTCAGCAGGTTTGTGGGTTTTGTATAAATGCAGTGATCGTTATACCCTCAAAACTCCAGACACTGAAAGACATTGATGTTAATTTATGGTGTTTAATTATTCTCTTCTTGGCATCATATGCATTTTTTTTTTCAGTTTGGCTACCTACATTTGGTTTGACTCACATATCATTTTTGATTATATTTGTCAATTATTGGTGTCAACTTGTTTGATTCAATAATAAAGAATGCAGGATGAGTTCCCATAGAAAACAACCACGGAAACTGTTGAAAATGTCAGTTTTTATTGTGAAAACAGCACGTAAAACAAACCAACGCAGTGACAGCTCAGCACCAAAAACAAACAGATGAGCATCTGAATTGATCTGCAGCCATGTTTCAGCCCAGCAGCTCGTCTGATCATACAGATACTGTCTCTCTATTCCGTTCTCTCCAAATAGGAACAATTCCTTCCCTCGGAGATCTACACAAGTACAAGATAGTCGCCCCTTTAGCTCTGAGACGCTTCCTACCACAGCAGCGCTTGGCAAAGTACCGAAAAGTCAGAAATGACTTTTCAATAACTGAATTGCAGAAAAGAGCTGCAAAGATGTTATTGTGTGGGCGGACAGTGCACTGTTGGCAGGTGGCAGTTTTTAAAGGTTAAAGATGTGGGCTTTTATTTGGAAAAGCTCTGATTCAAATCTACAGAAAGGCTGCAGATTCAGGATAAATTTGAGATGCTACTGTGTGATTAATTGAAGTAATAGAACATAATATTCAGAATTGTGATTTGACTAATATGTGCTTGAGAATAGGAATTGCATTTTTGTTCCCTTAGAATGAGTCTGCCTCCATCACAATAGATTCAATGGGAAATTCAATTAAAATAAATATATCTGCATAGCTGTTATTATGTCTCTTATCATTTAACGCTTGTTCGTTTTCTGTTGTCATTTTCCATTTAGCATGATATAATTCAAGTGGTCTGAAATGAAACAAGAATTAAACCAATTTATGTGGAAAATTAACCCTAAAGCAGATAATGAATGAAGTGACCGTCCTCCAAGACCCAGGATCTGCTCTCGGTTTCTGCCTGTTAAAGGAAGATTAAAGTGTCATGAGGTAACATTTGTTATGATACTGAATATACAGGTAATCCTCGGGTTACGAACGAGTTCCGTTCCTAAAATGGCGACGTAACCCAAATTTCGATGTAAGTCTGAATTAACCCTTTAGTACCCCTAAATACCCCCTAAATCTCTAAATAGCTACCCAAATGTGATGTTCGCTTCTCATGAACAAGCAAAGGGTGCCCTCTAGTGGTCAGAATAAGTTCCAGTTCCGTGTATTTGTTCTTTCAGTGTTCCGTAGTCAGTTCAGACAGAAGCAGATAATAGATTTAGATAGATTAGATCACAGTTTTCTCGTTGTGTTTGTTTGGACAAGAAAACGTTTGTCTGTAAGTGTTTTATATTCAGTTTATGAATGAATAGTAAAAACATTTCTGATGTGAGCTGGTTGATGGATCAAAAGACTTTAATCTGTAAATGCTAATCGTTAGCGTATCTATGGAATTTCCCATTTACATTAGCATTGAGCTAACAATTTATTTCCTGTTCATTTGAATATGTAATTCCATGTGACTGTATGAAGGCAATAAACATAACAGACATATTCTGTTTGTATGTTTGCAGTTTTACACTGAGTCTAAACTAAAGCTTTGAAGACAAGTTTGGTGTCCAACTTTTCTACGGAAACCTGTTCTCTATCTGCTGAGCTCGAAGCTACACACACAAGCAGGGGCAGAATACCAAATACATGGATTATACTTCATATTAGTAAAATAAAGTTAAAAAACAAGATACTGTACATACACTATACAGTATGTATGTACAGTAATAGTGGACGAGATTTCAGCATCGTAAAGTCGAAATGACGTAAGTGGAGTACGTCGTAACCCGAGGACTACCTGTATATAGTTTGACTGATTCAGGGGTTTTTAAGGCATCCTACATATAAAAGGTGCCAAGATATAAGATTGATGTAAAAATCTTAAATACTGCACGCAATTCTGTTCAAGTCCTAGAAAAAAGTCAGAGCCAGAAAAGTATAAACTCTAAAACTGGAACTCTTATGAGGATATTTGCAGCAGTTGTGGCTCCAATAGAGGGCGCTAGTGTGCTGTCCTACTGTCTCACATGAAGAAGATGATAGGAATTACATAAAGTGATTTTACAAAAACAGTAATATTTAGATGAATGAGCTGTACACAGCAGTCTGTGGGCACCATGTATAACACTGGGTTCCAAAAAGGTTTTTTTCAGTTCAGGTTTTTATGCTAACTTCAATGACGTGGAAAATACCGTATATGTTAACAACAACATCAAAAAACAAATATGTCGCTTAGTTCAGAACGTTGACCAGCTGATTGAGCAAAACCAATGTGATTTTTGGATTCAGCACATTAACATTACCCTAATTCAGCTAAATAATAATACTAATACTAATAATAAATTCTAAATTTGGTGTTGACCAGTGTAGTCTGCTTTCAAGTGTAGTTTAAAAATGTTTTCATTCCTTTAGTCATGTGTTTCCTGTTTGGGGTGCAATTCTGCACCCAAGGCTCTCCTTTAACCATAATACACACTCGTTATAAATGGTGCATTTGCAGTACACCCCTCCAGTACAAGTGATAAAAGAACATCACGAAAAGAAAAAATGGTGCCCAAGCGCCACCTACCTCACATCCCAAAAAGAATAAAGTCCTTCCTCAGAAATGGAATCAACAAATAAGTCTCTCGGTCATACTTCTAAAGCTTAAATAAATGACTGAGTAGCTCAGTGGTTACCACAACTGACTATGATGTGGGAGTTGGAGGGTTTGATTCCCATTCTAAATACTATAGCTGATGTAGTTTAGACCTTATGTTAATTTTATATACATTTTTAATGCCATGTGATCTACCTGCACTACCTTCACTGCTGGTCTAAATGCATTGTCCATATTATCAGTGGAAATGACACATGTCACTGTCTGACTTTGACATTAAAGTCATGAAGACTGATGAAGATGTTTGAAGGCTAAACAGGTGAATTTACATATGCTTAAAAATAGACTTCATGACTGAAAACACAAACTGTGAATTTTTATTTGGCTGTAAATTCATATTTTTTCACAGCGGTGCACATACATGTATCCTAGCAGTGATATATGGTAAAAGAGCAGCTGAAAACTCACTTATGTGTTAGCTACTGGAGCTAACAGAGACCTCCTGTTACAGTATCCAAGAGTTACTTCCATTACACTCATGCAGGATTATTTAAATAAATAAAAGTTGCCAAAGGGTAAAAAAGAGGCAGATTCTTACTCATCGTGTGCTTGGTCCTCCTGAACACACTGATACCTCATTCATATGCTTCACTCGCACTATGTGTCTGTTGAATTTGGATTTAGTCTCCGATTATTCTAAATTAAATTTTAACAAGTGAAAAGATTAAAATTAATCAAGTTTCCAAAGTCATACAATGAATTAGAAAAAGCCATTTACTATTGTATTGAATCTCATTTATTTATTTAACCATTTCCTGCAGAATCAGTTGCGCCTCATAACTCCAAAGCTCAGGGAGATTTTTATTCTGCTGGTGGTTTTAATAAAGGATGTTAAGTAAATACTTGTTGGTATTTATCCTGACAGTAGAGTAGACGGATCTTAAAGTTCCATTTGAGATCCTGTGAGTCAGGAACAAACACATGAGTGAGACCAGTGAGTGGACGTGATGCAGCCGTGATAAAGCACCAGTCCAAGCCGGTGTGAATCAGGTTCATGTTGTATCTTCTTCACCTGTCGTATGACTGTTGTGTCCGTGCCTCCACCGGCGCCCTGTTCACCTCCTCATCCTCCTGTCTTCATTGGAGTGGAGCCCAGCCAGGTGGTGCCGTCTTGTTTCGTCCTCCTTGTTCAACCATCCATCATCCAGTCACAAAATGGCACTTATTACAAAGCAACACCCTCCTCCCACCTCCCCATCTTTCCATTTCCTCTCCTTGTCTCTTCAGGGTCTGGCTGTCATAGTGCGTTTCCTGCTACAACTCCTCTGTTTCCTTACAGTCCTGTCAGCCTCCACCAGCTGTTATCTGTCCGTCTGAAACATGGAGGCTGCGTCTGCTCTGTAGTTTCCAGCGCTACTGTTGTTACTAAGTCTGGGTCAACTTCTGTGTGACGGAGGAGATGTAGGGGAAGGTCATGTGATTAAACACTGGTGTTCTGCAGGGTTTTTAGTAGGGGTGGGTATTACCAACAACCTCACAATACAATACATATCCAGATATGTATTGTGATATATGCGCATTCCAGTACATGGCATTTAACGTGATATGCATCCTAATATTTTAGGCCTATACTTTTACAGTATTTACTTTTTTTTTTTAACATTTTAAAGAAAACAGACATGTTTACTCAAATGTGACCTGTATAAGGGACATGAACGAAATTGCAGAGCAAGGGACAAAGCAGTGGACTTCAAAGCAAAACAGTTTATTTAACAAAAACAGGCAGGAGGTTCAGACTGGGGCAGGCAGAGATGGAGGTATATATCCATAAAAAGGTAAAAAATCCAAGTCAACAGGCAAAGGTACAGGTAGGGAGCAGGCTGAGGCAGAATCCTAAATCCAAATTGGGTCAAACACGGGCTGAAGACAAGATAACAAGGGCTGAGGTACCGGTAGGGAGCAGGCTGAAGCAGAAGTCCAACATCCAAACAAGGTCATACACAGCCTGGGCACAAGACGTCAGAACTAGGGAACAGACTAAGAAAAGGACTAGAGAACCACAAACTGACAAGAACAGACTAGAACTCACATAACAGACGAGACGAACCAACAAGGAGACAAAGACAAGGCAGGGTTTATATACACGAGGCAGAGGGGAGACAACAAGGGACAGGTGAGACACAGTAAGGAATCAGGCAGGTACACAGGTGAGACAATGGGAACAGGAAGTAAAGACTCAAACAAAACACAGGAGGGAAACTGCAAAATAAAACAGGAAAGACAAGATAAAGACTAAAGACCTGGGGCAGACAAGACAAAATGTTATTTTTTATTTTGCTGTAGAGCAACAATTCCACTGTAGTTCATGTAAAACACTGCATTAGAACTTGGCTGTAGTGCACAAATAAAGATGGCCGTTTCACAAACTTGATAAACTAATTATTTGTTGTATGTGAAATATCGATACTGACACCTCCATATCGATAGGCGTATCGTGAAGAGGCCCGCGACGATATATCCCTGTATCGATAATTTGAACACATCTCTAGTTTTTAGTCCATAACTGCTGCGATCTTAAGGATGAGTAAGTTTGCAAATAAAGGTTGTCTTGACTAACTTTTTCTTTTGAAATGAAGTGCATTTGGAGACAGTTTTATCGATAATCCAATGAGCAAAATGTTCAGGCAAGTGAAATGACGACTCATTAATATGAGCTTTCACTGTGTCGACCTCGACGAATTACAGAGTCTGGGCTTTAATACAAGACACTGGGGAATAAAATGTACTTTGGTTAGGTTTAGGAAGACATTGTGGTTTGCTTTATATATTAATTGGGACATTGTGAGTCATACAGGGTGTCTATAAAGTCTGCAATTTGTCAAATCAAACAGGCAAATCTGTTAAAATTATTACAAAAGGAAAAGTACATTTTGATGTTTTTTTCTTTAATCCACCTCTATATGGACACCTTTAGTTTTACCTAACACATTCAGACGGTTTTGGATTTGGTTCCATGTTTGCTGTATCATATTTTCATCAGTTGTTTCAAAGGCATCGGTGATCCTTTGGGGAGTTGATGTCCCTTATCATTGTTTGAAACACGGTATCTTTAACATAATCCTTTAGAAAGAGATCCAGGGCAGTGATATCTGATGAACAACGTGTCCAGGGAATTGAACCATCCCTTCTAATCCACGGGTCTAAAGATGTTAGATTTAGAACCCGCCGACGTGCAGAACCCAATGTGGAGGTGCACCATCCACCTGGAACATGATGGTTGGATGAAGGTTGTGGTGAAACATATTCAGTCAAAAGGTCAAAAGAAACATTTACAGATTTGATTGTACGTGACCCTACAACGTGATCACAAACTTTCATAACCACTGAATACATTAAACAAATCAGATGAATGTATCTCACCAATTGCATTTGTAATGATTTTTTTCAATTGTAAAGAGAATGTGTGACTCCCTGTATTCACCACATCTTTAGTTTCTGTCTCCTGTTGTAACACAGTGTGTGTAAACCCAACCAGAACAAGAAACACAAGTTCAATGTGTTCATAATGTGCCTAACTACCTCAAATCTCAAATCAGTCTGACTTGAAATACCTTAAAATATGCGTTTTGATCATAATGAGGAGTAATAAATAGATGCACAGCCTCATATAGATACACTGATGCAACAAATGAATACATCTGTAAAATGCCCTGAGCAACTGAAGTGGAGGTCGAACCATTTGGAGTTTCTAATGACTTTCACAACACTTTTAATCTTTAATCTCAGTTTTTAAAGGTATTGTCAAGTTTAGACTAAAAACCAGCAGACAGATTTGTCTATTAACTATGATATAATAGTACATTAAAGTAAATTTTAGCAATATTGTTCATTAAAAACATTTTTGGGAAAATTATGATCATTTGTTTTATTGGAAACTCAACTCAAGATAAATCAACCTACGTTGCGGAAGCTGAACATGACCAGAACTTGTATCAGTCTTTTTTTTTTTTTTTTTTTAGTTTGTTGAGACATTATCTTTTTAATAGAAAGCAAACACTAACTTATTCAGGTTAAACTGAAGTAATTGGACACTTTTATACTTCTCTCTGTGGTGCCAGGCATCATGTCTATGCATGTGCTGATGTCAACATATTAATTATATATATGTGTGTGTGTGTGTGTGTGTGTGTGTGTGTGTGTGTGTGTGTGTGTGTGTGTGTGTGTACCAAATCTGAAATAAATTGATGTTTTTGTAGACATTTGTATTTTTTTTTATTTTTAAATATATTTTTTTTAATTGTAACTTTGACCTACTGCTCCCTAAATGTAATGAGATCTATTCTGAGTCACTATGAATCCAACTAATAGTCTTGCTGCTAATAAACAAACTGAAACAAAAACAGTTGGGGTGGGGCAATAATATATTTATTACTGTATAATCACCTTAAAATAATCATCATAAATAATCATTGTGTATTTCTTTAACTTAAAATGTGCTCCTTAAAAACTCTATGCTGCTGTCATGGGTTCCTACAGAGCTCTATAGTCTGTGGTTTTCTCCATTTTTTCCTCATTTTATTACAGATGACATCCAATGTTAAGGTGAATTAAAATCACCTACTTTGTCTGAGTGCAGATCATGACTAACCCTCACCAAAACCTGTAGTGGAAGGTGATGTGAGCACAGAGCAGTGCAATCTGCAGTGTCATCTCCAGATATTACACATATATACTCTTAATACACATATATCTACAACTGTTGATATGAAATATCTTTGAAATCTGAGGTGAATATACAGTAATACCTGTGACTGTGAGCAATGTAATATTAAAGTCAAAAGGAAAAGGAAAAGAAATCTACTAAAGGCTGTTATAATGACACTGTTTCTGATTTTATAGTTACTACAGTTTCCACTTAAGTGTTAGTATAAGTATTATAAATATTTGATCCTCCTGCCATTGGCCTCCATGTATGTGGAAATGTTAAATATTGCGGAAATAAAAGAATGATCCCAGCTGGAACAGACTCACATTAAACATACAACAGTTATAGGTCAATGCAATGTTTAACTGATATGACAGGACATTATATGCTCACTGTGGAATTCTAAAGGATCTAACTGCAGAAATGTTATGTAATATTCATCCTTATGCTTTGCGCATAATCAGATGAAAATGAAATTTGGTTCAGTTTTGTTAGAATGAACTAATTATCTCAATTCTACTGATTGCACAGTTCATGCAGAAATAGGAGAATCACTGCTCTACATGCGTGTTTTCTGCAGTGGCTCATCAGTAGATCTCAGTCTCACATGAAGAAAAAGATAAGAATCAGCTAAAATAATTGTATAAAAACATGAATATTTAAATAAAACTATGCATGATATGACCCATGAGTATAATATGCATTCAAGTGTAGTTTAAATATGTTTTCGGTCATTTAATGAGCTGTCAAGAGGTCTGTTTCCTGTTTGGGGTGCAAAAAAACTGCACCCAAGAACTCCATAGATTCTCATTATAAATGCACAGTAGTAGTAGTAGTTCGCAGTAGACCCCCTCCATTACAAGAGATAAGGGGGCTTCGAGGTGCAAAAATTTGTGCTTAAAACTATACTGTACGATGAGGCATTTTTACCCTTTTCTTTTGTAATCTTAAAATGCATAAGCATGTGGCAAAATATCAAATATAAAAGTCTCAAGAATGTTTTATTCTCATATATTTCTAATAAAAGTCTGACCGATCATTTGTTTTTGGTCTAAACCAAGCGTGTAGTGTTAAGAAATGCTTTAGATTTAGTCGTAGCGTTACAAACAGGGCGGGGCTTCATTTGTAAAGTGGGAGGTGCCGGAATGCAGAGGGGGTGCAGATCAGGTGACTGAAAAATGTAGTGGAAGTAACGGGGGCAGTTACAGCTTAATGTCTGAAAACTGTGATCAATCATCACCAAATGTATTGAATAACACCCCC
>JAPSES010012633.1:0-13969 GCA_029822895.1 Maxillicosta whitleyi
ATAAGATAAGATAAGATAAGATAAGATAAGATAAGATAAGATAAGATAAGATAAGATAAGATAAGATAAGATAAGCAGCCACATCAGTCTGATCCTGTCGATAGATTTGAGATCAACAGATTACAGACTTCTTTGCGTCGTATAATGTCTGTGCACTTAGTCTTAATTAAGTATAAATCAAAAGTGATGCTTAACTTAGGTCATAACAGTGTCTTAGATGGATCGTGTTTTACGTACATGGTTTTGATGATTCACATTGTGCATGTTCTTAAAGTAGGCACTTTATGTAAAGCTTTATGAGTCTCAGGTAGGAAATAAAATAAACAGTAAAAAATATCAGGGTTGTATTTTACCTTAAAAAGCACTGGAGGATGAGCACGCTGTGGATTTATGTCATTTAGTGAAGTGATGACTGTAGATATAAGACTTTAAAACACACAAACTTTAAGTTTCCTTTCAATACCTTTCAAAGTAATTGGATTCAGCCGCTTGTGAGAACACATGTAATATGTATTCAGCACAATAGAATAAATACATGACAAAAGCATGGTGTCAACATATAGGGTGGTACACATGATCATTTAGATTTAATTATAAAATACAGTGTCCAAGTGGTTTCATTTAGGGCTTTGCATTGCAGGGAGGAAATGGACTGATAATCTCTGTATTTCCAAAATCCTTGCTGCTGCACGGGGTATGAATCAAGTTGAAAGATAAGCTAGAGCCTTTTGTAATGCTCTTATTGACTCAGAAAATAAGAAAAAAGGAAGCATTATCCGATTAAATAACAAAAATCATAATTAGACAAGATAAATTCAGAGACTTTGAACTGAGTTGGTAATTATTTTGAGGACAAATCTGCAGAAAGAGCACATTTAAAGTTTATTCATAATCAGGTAAAAGCGTTATCCACTGAAAGAACTAGAAAGATTCGTATATGATTAATTTGATAACACAGATTTATATATTTGAATGATTTACATACAATAATATACAGAATACACCTAATATTTACAGTGTACACAGCAACCTCGCTCAGGATAAAGTTCCCTGAAAAACCCTTTGAAGGAGGAAACCAGAGCAGAGGATGTTTATAGTGTTTACAGAGTAGACTAATACAGTAAAGCACAGTTTGGATGACTGAATAGCCACCATTAAAATGCAGTAATGATAGATAATATTCACATTAAAATCATATCTAATGCACACAGATATGGTCAGTTTGTGTAAAGTGCACAGGTCAGATCACTTCACAGACACAACAGACGGTAAAGTGTTTAACTGAGTAATGCTCCAGCTTGTGTTCATATGTTTCTGCTTCACAATGCTTATTAAATAGCACAGACTGTTTATTAAGTACATGTATCTAGCCTAAGATGGATGTCACGTCTCAAAATATTAGAATGTCCCTTTAATAGAAACTACTAACTGAAATAAATACAGATTGTAATGGTGAAAAAACAGACTATGATCTGACTTTACTTGATGTAACAAATCAATGTACATGAATGTAAGATTTATTATAGGTGTTGGTGTTTGATTTATTTGTTTATTTATTTGTACGGCTTCTTATTATAACAACAGGAGAGCACATAAGAGTGAGACGCAGTTCCACAATCTTGTATTTTATTGCAAAATGGTTGAAGATAGATGTTTTTAATACTAGAGATGAATGTTGAATGTTCTGTTTGTAAAATTAGCTTCAGTATTTACTCCTGCGCTTGTCTCAACAAGGAATCAAGTGATTTTTTCACAAAACTCGGATGTTTCATCTCTTCAGGAATGTCTTTAAGTTCGTTATTCTTTTCACACAAAATGATGTTTGTACAGAGACCAGCACCCAGTATGTATTTTTTGCAATAATTTCTTTGAGCAATAAATGTTTTAATCATGTCTGATTTAATATCCTGTCTTTCTCAGCTGATATGGATTGTAACAGGTGAATTTGCTTTTTTCATGCTTTTTTTGGTACTTTTTCTTTTTTATTATTAGCGTTGAATAAATGAGTTGCTATCTCATGTGTTTACAAAAACCAAATGTTTGTCTTAGAATAAACATTACCAGTGCAGAATTTGATTTAGACTTAAAAGCATGCTCAAATTTCAACATAATATCTAGCTAATTCCTTTTTGTAAATGGCTCTATTTTATTTTATTTACACTTTAAAACAGTTTCAACCCTTAAAGACCCTTCAACTACTTTTGGGGTAACTTTCAAATAACTTTTCCTCTACATTCAACTTTTCCTAATTGATCTGTTGCCATTTATTATAATATTATCATCTAAATTTTACATCACAAAATCAGTTTTCCTCCCTGTGTTTAATTCATTGGTCATGGAGATGTTGATGAAAGCTCAGAATAAATTCAAAGTTTATCATATCATAACAGAGAAAATAGAAGAAAAATGCACTTTTTTTAAAATCCCAAATGTATCATTAACTGAATATAAAAATAAGTGTCAGTGATCAGTCAGGTGTCAAAGCACATTGGTTTTGTTAGTAAATCAATGTTTCAGAAGATGATGATGTTATCACTATGGAACCTCTAAGCGTCTAAATTGGTAATATCTGATGGTAATGAAAAGTGCTGAACTGTACTTTACCACAATGATTTAAATATATTGACAGTATTAGTAGATCTTAAGTTATTAAAAAAATTTAGATTAGTAGATTAAAAAAAAAAAAATCAACATGAAACAAAAAAAGGTGGCTACTCGTTTTTTTTTTTATATATATATATATAGGTTATAGAATGTATACATACATCTTTGCTTTTATTTAATCCATACAGACCCGAATATCCACTGTCAACCAAAACCATCTACTGACGTTAACTGTTTAATACCTGTTGATCCACTAATTCTATCAATACATGTAAATAATTGGTGCAAAATACAGTTTGTCATCTTTTCATGGTCATATGACCCATTTGGATGTTCAGAGGCTCTGTAGTTACCGTGGCAACACCATCATCTTCTAAAACAGTAATTCACCAGTAAAACCCATGAAATTTGATAAATGACAGTGGATGGACAGACTGGGTTTATGTTCAGTTAATGAAAGATTTGCTGAAAAAGTCACTTTTCTTCAGTTTTCTCTGTTTTTGATATAATAACCTTGAACCTTTACTCTGAGCTTTGATGAACATCTATATGATTAGTAAATTAAATGTAGGGAAACAACTGATTTTTACTGAAAAAACACAAAATACAAATGATAGTATTGCAATAAATGGTGGTAAATCACTTAAATATTTACTTAAAAATTGAGAAAAATTCCTTTGGAAACTGACACAAAAGGAACACTGGGTCCTTATGGGTAAAGTAAGACAGATGAAAAAGTACTGCTGTTGTTTTGTTTTAACAAAAGTTCAACTCTTTGACTAAAGATATTTACTTTTGCCAACTGGTTGTTTTTGTATCCCCCCGCCGGTAGAGGACGCTCTGTGGTCTGATCATAACTTTCCTCTGCCCATTTAAACTTCCACCGGAAGTCTGCTCGTCCTCTTCTACCAGGCCGATCCAACATGGTGGGTTAAATTTTTATTTTAACACAAGCTATCTGTCGCAATCTTGGCTTTTTGCTTACTTTATTGTCTCGATCTTGCTGTACATGTCCATCGGGTTGTTTAATGTGTCTAATAATTCCATTATTGATGCTAGATGACACTGATAGAGTGACTTATTTATGGTTTTTATCAGACAACTGCCGGTAACAGAGGAAGCGAAGCGACGCACTGGTGTTGTTGAATGAGCCGCGTTTTTCGTTCACGTTTTGTTTGTGTTTTTTGAAATGAAAAGGGAAAATAACCCAGAAACACATTAGAATTGTGTTTAAGACAGATTTATTATTGTGGAACGCCTTAAAATCGTAGCTGGCTTAGGAGGCTTGCGGCGCGGCTGTTAACGTTTATGCTAATGCTACTGCGCCAGGCTGCAGGGTAAGACTAGATATAGGAGCATATAACCTCAATTATGTGTAAGAACGTCATTTTCTGTCGTTTGTCTTCCTGGCGTAAACCTTTGTCCACATCCCAAAGACAACCATTATTCTTTTCAATATTTCCGGGCTCTAATGGCGACCAGGTGACTCGGGCCATTACTGTATTGCCAGATTAAGGTAATACAACCTCGAACTGAAATGAGCATAGCATGATTACAAAAGACAAGTGACTTCCACACATTCACGAGGTTGGGATGATATGGAGTCAACCGTGAAACTGATTTTCATTGGGCATATTGTAGATCTTTAGTATTGCAGTTCCATAGTGTGTGTCTGTAATAGTACAGTGATAATAACTGGCAGCTAAGGATCACTTCATGATTATTATTATTATTTTTAGCTGTAAAGACTATTACATTTCTGTTATTTACGTGAGAATGTGTTGAGGCAAATTATATATACATCACTGTAGAATGATCACTTGCACACCATGACTGGACTGTTGTATGATGTATATTTTTACTACTGGTTTGAATTATTTTGCAATTAATAAATGAAACGCCCAGTATATCATATTGTGATCTATTATTAACCAAATGCATAATGTTTATTTAATTTAGAGGTAAATCGTTAAATATGTTTTTTTTTTTTTTTTACTTTGTTTACAGGGACGAGTCAGGACCAAGACGGTGAAGAAGGCCGCTAGGGTCATCATTGAGAAGTACTATACCCGCTTGGGAAACGACTTCCACACTAACAAGAGGGTGTGTGAGGAGATCGCCATCATCCCCAGCAAGAAGCTACGCAACAAGATTGCCGGGTAGGTCAAGGAGGGTTTGTTATAGCCTCTATTACCCTGTATCGAAAGTGATCATGGTGTCTCTGTTGCCAGATCATTGATAGTACAGGAAAATTAATTTGAGAGCCTTTCCCGTGTTTGAAGGAATATTGGTTCCTTTCAAACCCTGGTGTTCTCAGACACTTCAGTAAATTTAGTTTACAGCATTAAACTAGTGGAATTTACTGACACAGTGAGCCAAGCAGGAAATTCAGTGGGTTTTTTTATTTGTTTTTTGTAAAAAAAAAAAAAAAAAATTAAAAAAAAGCAACTACTCTTAATTGCAGTTTTTGTGTAACAAGAGTTACAATAATTTATTTTAATGCAGTGATTTCACAAGAGGATAAATTTTACCTGCAGTGTTTTGTACAGCTATTGGAGGCTATGCTAACATTGCATTTGTTGATAAATCACTTTTATTTTCAGAGGTCAGTTCTGTACACAGTGTTTATGTCTGTGTCTTTACTTGTGCAGGTATGTGACGCATCTGATGAAGCGGATCCAGAGGGGTCCAGTCAGGGGTATCTCCATCAAACTGCAGGAGGAGGAGAGAGAGAGGAGGGACAACTACGTACCAGAGGTCAGTGGAGGCACCAATACGTTCAATATCAGCTTGATCCTGAACTCTATGGAGGCCTACTGTGTGTTAGCTGGAGTTGATAGAGTTGCCTTTCATAGTTGTGTACTGTCTTGTGTCATTAATGTTAAGAATTTATCTAATTTCAGAATGTGTCATCAAGGCTTTTTACCCCCTCGTCAAGGGATATTGTAATCATTTTGTCGTCTGTCCATTCAAAGACATAATCACATTCTCTGAAGAATTTATTGAAATATCTGCACCAATTTAATACTTTGGATGCATTTTGGCCTATTGAAAATAGGTCACCGTGACCTACTTTTTCAAGGTCAAATGGCTTTGTGCAGTTATAATATCTGAAAACCTTCAAATATAAATATGTATGTAATAAGTTTTACACAAAAGATAATCCAATCTAAATAACAGGACACTAGCTTTCAACAGACTCTTACACTATATTTGGCCGAGGGGAATAAAAAATGTGCAGCATGTTATGTTACTTTCATGTTGTATTCATAAACCTTCTACTTTTAACTGTAATACTTAGATTGGGCAATACATTTTAAGCTGTGTTTTAACAGCACATTTTTCCTCCTTTATGTGACAGTTGTATTGATTTTTGAGGCTGAACTGATTTGTAGGTCCTTAAGCTGCACTGCTTGGTCGATGCTAGATTGGATCGGGTTATAGGGATATGCTGTTGTGATTGTTATATTGTTGGCCACATTTTAATCATACATTAAAGTTAGAAATAAATACAGATACAGATTTGTACAAAATTGAGTTCGTACTGAAGAAGTGAAACTTAATCACCTATTGGAAAAGTAACTAGAAACTACTATTACAGTTGTTTCGCTGTGACATTTTGTCCAAAAACCATTGTTTCTAGTGAACTTTCAGTTAAAAACCAAAAAAAAACCAAAATATGTTGTTTGACAAATAAGTGTTGAGATGTTGGCACTTTAATCACTGAATTTTAGAATTTGTGTAGTTTTGCTGGAGGTTATACAGAGACCTGCTGAAATTAAAACGAGTTCAGTGAGGGTTTTAAAATCACAATTCAGAATTTATGCAACAGATGACACTAGATGTTACTGGTCAACAGCAAAGCACAGACACAATGCTAAGTACCCCATGTGATTATGTTAAGTATGGGCAGTTAAGTGCTGCTGCACCTTAACAAAACCACAGTCCATCCGTCGTCTGTTAAAACACCCAGTACAGTAAAGTAGAGCATCTCTCTGGCTGATCACTGTCTGTTGTTAATTTATGTATTATCTTTAGGTTTGGATTAAGCTTTGTAGGGTTGACTTGCATCTTCCTCTACAGTCATGGTCCTGTATCGAAAGTGGTCATGGCATCCCTGTTGCCAGGTCATTGATAGTACAGGAACAACAAACTGAGATCTTTCCCGTGTTCAGAGGATGATATGTTCCTTTTTGAACCCTGGTGCTCTCAAACAAATATTCAAAATGCTACAGATAAACATACTGATGCATTTTAGCCTAATCTTTTGCTGCGTTATGTGAAATTATGGACTTTATTTTCTGTTGTCTGTCACTATTGAAGTGATCAGACACACCTTTGATAATGTGTGTTTTGGTCCACTCTTCTCATGGGAAGAATTACTCTTTTTTTTCTGATTTGCTCATGTAGCTCTAGCTGAAGGGTCTGGAGCTGATGAGGATTGTGACTTTTGAACCAGTTAGATTAAAAATTGAAGTAGTGAATAGTGAGTTCTTCTCAGAGTTTTCAGGAAAAAAATGTAAAAATATTGTTTCAAAGTATTTTGTTTCTTGTACATCAGGCAAAGCCAGATGTTAAACATCCTGCAGCTCCGCCTACACTTTAAACAGAATGCATTTGAACTAGGTTGTCTGTAAAACTTCATATGCGGTTTTATTTTAGGATAAACACACAATTATAGATCAATGCATTTCTGAAAAATCTTCCCTTTGGTCCAGCGTAGTTTATAACTTCTGGAAGCTCAATGCCGTTTTCATCAGTTAAAAATAAGTAAAACGGTTTAGTTCAGATCTTTAGTGTTGAATTGAAATCACAGCATGAGGCTCTCTTTGTCATGTTTTTGTTAAAAGTAGAGAAAGTTGGATAACTATTGAATAATGAAATAATCAGTAATCAGTGCTCTTGTTTGTATCCCTCAGTAAAAAGCCACAGATTTCCAACTATGACAAAGGAAAAAAGTTTTTTAAAGAACAAGCTTCAAGATACCAGACTACTAAATAATTGTTTTTAGCCCATAAAGTGCTTCGGATTCTTGGTGAAATAAAACTGTATGAAAGGTGTTAAGTAGTCTAACTTGTGTGCTTTACCTGTCCATCCAGGTGTCTGCTCTGGACCAGGAGCTGATTGAGGTTGACCCAGACACCAAGGAGATGCTGAGGCTGCTGGTAAGTCCAACTGTAATACTGCTAAATCACTGATTCCTGTTTAGTTGTAGATGGAACAATAATTAAATCAAGGTTCATGCAGGTGCTTGAAATCCTAGGAAAGTGCTTGCGTTTATAACCAAAGCTACTTGCAGAGAGGTGATAGATTTTAAAAAATAAAAGTTTTGTCAAAAAAGAAAATTTGCGGGTGTTATCGGGTAGAATCCAGGTGCAATTTTATCTGAATCTTTGCCTTGGTGCAGTGTGCCCAAAGAACGACAAGTGGCTTCCCTTTTTTGATAAAACTTTGTTCTGGGGTAATAAAATCAAATCATGTAAAGGATGTAAATATCAGGTTAGGGCTAATGTTCATTGCGGTGAGCAGCTTGTCCATGTGTATTAATACTCCATTATTGAGAATTCCTTATATGGTCACCTAATAAAATGGATGGGCTCCCCAAAGAATGTTCAGTTTGACAGATGGTGTTGAAGATCCATTTAATTGGTAGATACAAGAAACTAACAAACAAACATTTGATGTGATTATTTCTCTGTGCTTTGAATAAATCTTTGTTTTATGTTTCTGGAGTCCACATGGGGATCAGATTAGGTGCAACATGTGAGACGACAAATAAACAAATTCTGTTTTCAGAAGTGAATTTAGGCCTACTTTATGTTCCAGCGACAGAGTTTATCATGTAAATGCAGAAACATGGAGGCATCGCAACTAAAATGGAGATATGAGATTTAAACACTTGAAAGTGGGATTTAAGCTGAACTTTGAAAGATTTAAAGCCATGGCTTAAAGTCAACATGGCAAAATGTTTTTTTTTAGCAGATAAAACCATTTGTCGTTCTGGGGCAATGAAGTGTTTAGGTGAAATAAACACATTGGATAACTTTAGCGTCCATGTTAACAGCTCATTTAGAAGCAGGACTTTAATCATTATTTTCCATGGAACTGCACATATTAGTGGAGCCATTAGTGATGATGCTTTAATGATGTAATTGCGTAAGGCACTAAAAATGGTGAAATCACCGCTTTGAGACCAAATGTTGAACACTTCTGTGCACTGAAACTGTTCTGTGAGGACGTTACTGTGATGTTTAAGAGCCTCTGACGAGAGATAAAGCTGATGTAAAGACAATAGGAGGCACTTTGAAGTGACTGTCCACTAAGGGCTTCAAGACAGCGATCATAGGTCATAGGCACTTTAAAGTTTTTAATGACACTTTGATTTCCAGCATTAATTTAGTGTCGTATTTTACTACTTGTGCAGTAATTTAAAGTCATCAGTGGCTAATACTGGTCATAATGGTGTATTCATCAGTGCTGGTCAGCCTCTAAAAATAGTTGAACCTTTAATGCATTTACTGTGAGTGACTTGGCAACGTTCATATCTCAATGGATTGATCAGTATAAAATAATTTCCCATTTCAAGAGTTTAACATTTATCTGGAGTTTTCTGGTTGTTTATGCCACATTTAAGTCATCACGGAAAGATGGTGGGGAGGAAAAAACATATTGTGCAGCTCAGTGTAGTTTTGACAACAAAATATTTTGAAAACGTTAGAATTTAGATACATTATATCCATTTGTAGCATTAGTATAGGTCCACCTTTTTACAATTGTATTATATAATTTATATTGTCAAATGCTATGATTTGATGCAAAGGCTGATGATTAAACACTGGTTCTAAATCAGAAAATACTAAAATTAAATCTAATTATGCCAGAGTTTTAATGGTATTTAACTGCGGCAATGAGCTTTATAAAAGTAACATTTGTAACTATAAAACTGAAGTGAAGTAATAAGGAATTTCACTTCAGTCATTAAACATACAAAAATCTTACAGTCCATAAAAATGTTATTAATGGGAAGTAACAGCTTATGGTTTTTCAATAAATTGGGAGAAAACGGAATGTGAGAACAGTATGGTAGATGCAGATGTAAAACTGTAGTTTATAAGGTTCATTACTGGGGGAAATGGAAGGGACTGGTTGGATTATATTGTGTTTTTTTTTTTCCTTTTTTGTCCTGTATCGAAAGTGATTCTGGCTTTGTTGTGCCCTGATCATTGATAGTACAGGAACATCAACCTGCTAGCCTTTCCCGTGTTTGTAGGATTGTTCCTGTCAAACCCTGGCGCTCGCAGACATTTTGATTAAAATTGAGTTTACACCATGAAAGTCGTGGCTTTTCCTGAGCCACCTTTGTTTTTCCATCAGATCTGTGGTTTTCATGTACTTGTATCACTCTCTGTTCTTTAGGACTTCGGCAGCCTGTCCAACCTGCAGGTTACCCAGCCCATCGTCGGCATGAACTTCAAGCAGCCCCGAGGAGTCTAGACATCTGTATATTATCTTCCTAATAAAAACCCTTTGGGAAAAGACACTTTGTTGTGCAGGACTGTTGATTTGTGGGAATCTTAACAACCAAAGAAATCATTACACCTTTGTCCGGCTCAAAAGTACAGTTGTACACTTTATTTAATCGTATTACTGAAGCACGTAGTGTAGAATTATCTGCATTATGTGAAGCAAAGAACAAGTCAGTCTGCAGGTTAATGCTTTCAGAGATGCGGGTGATACTTCATCAGTCTGAGCAGCTGCTTCAGGCACGGACAGAAGTGAAAATCTAGTAAAAAAAAAAAAATTAAAACTTTGCTGTTGAAATGATTCAATTGAATGATTGTTATTGCCTTTGGCCAAAAGGATAAAAGAAAATTTGAGGGTTAATTAAAAAAATTTTAGATAGAATTTTCATAATATGAAGTTAACATAAGGGCAAATCTACATTGAATCTGTGCCACATGACCAAAATCTCATGAATCTCATCCTCTTAAAGGTCAGGTAATGATAATGATTTAGGACCTTTTCAGTAAAGTTAAATAAATGTAGAATTACTACCTGCATTTATGCTGTGGAAGAATATTAAATATAATGCTGTAAAAACTGATGTCAATCAACTAAATAATCAGCACAACATGAAACACTTAATGCTTCTTTAGTTGTGCATCTGGAGACTGGATACCTTAGTGGTTTACACAGCTGACTAGTGCGGAAGGTTGGCAGTTCGAATCCCAGTTGGGCCCTTAGGCAAGGCCCTTTACGCTATACATGCCATACCTTGTGAGTCACTTTGGATAAAAGCATCAGCCAAATGTATTGCATCTTAAAAAAGCCTCACGATGAAACAGGAGTTTATGTTGGATTGTTTTTAAGCATATCTGTCAGTATTTAGTTCTGGGTTTAATTCGGTACATCTCAGTAACTACATATTCGTGTTTCCTGAAATTCTTGCTCTAGCATTTAGTTTTGATCCAATGGGAGTTCTCCAACGGCACATGTTTTTTCCTCATCAGATAAGAGTTCATTATCTATCCTCACTCATCTGTCACATGACTTCAGACCGAACATAATCCAAACTAGTCTGGAACCTGCTGTTCTATCAGACAGTAAACCTGTGTGGCTCAGTTGGTAGAACAGGTTGTCCAAAGGCAGTTTAAATCCTGGCTCCTACTGTCCACATGTCAAAGTGTTCTTGAGCAAGGCACTAAACCCAGTTGCTTCCAATAGGATCTGGTATGGCAGTGCCTTGCATGATACAGTAGCCACCGACTGGTGTGAATGTGAGGCTTTGTAAAAACGCTTAGAGTACTAAGGTGTAGAAAAGTGCAGTCCATTTCCTTTTATCCGTAAACTTGTCTCTTTACGGAGTTTTGGAATCTTTGGAACATCAATATAAAAATGTTGATATTTCATACTTTTGGTCACATTGTGTATTCCTGCTCTAAAATGTGACTAGTACTTTGAGGTCTGCACTTATTGATGTTCATCTTTTTTCATTCCTTTAGTCTGACTTTCACTGTTAAAAAGGGCTTACCCACACTCCCAAGTTCTTCTGATTTAAAATGTGTCTACATTTCTTTTAGTGTGTAAAGTGTGTTTCTAAAGCAGAAATATTTTGATTTCATTATTAAATATGGCAAAATTAAAAACACAGGGACTTTTTAGATGATGCACAATGATAAACTACCAAGTAATTTTTGTTGGTTTATCGTTGTAATTGCTATTTAATTCCTCCTCAAGTAACTAAAGCATGAATTACCCAAACCAAAAACCATCTGCTCTTGGACTGAACTACAAGTATGAGCCCTAAAACTGAACCCTGGCCTCAAAGTATATAGATAGACTGAATATTTCTGTGGGAAACTGAGAATATAGAATTCATTTTCTTCACATGGTTATTAACCTGAGAAGAACATGTGATTGTGTAAGTGTTTATTTAAAAAAAACATCTCTATTAATCACAACACGACAAATCCACAGAAGTACATTAACAGCAGTGACAAGTCATGAAAAAAGATACATAAAATACCCTTAATGCAACACAGCACCACACAAAAGGGATTTATTCCACACTTAGGCCACTTTACATATATATATATATATATCTGTACTGGAAAATATACATTTTAAAATATATTCTTGTTGTGGTATCTGATCAGCTCATAAGCACTTCAAGAGGAAGAAGTTGCAGAAAGCTCCTCGAGGACAGTCGCACATTTTTCCGATCCGAGATCCTTTCCTGATGGCACAGTGTTCTCCCAGGTCGCACTGAAAGCATAAATACCTCATGATAGACTGAACATAATAAACATGAATCTGCAGACAGCAAGGTTTATTAACATTTTTACTGAAAAAGTCATCCTAATGAAGAACCTAATGACAATCACTGATTAGAAACATGAATTAAATAACATACTGTGTATATTTGTTTGTGCGGTTAAAGATGCAAACAGTGTACTTAAACCTTTTTTTTTTTTTAAGTCTAATTTATGATTACTGTTTCTTTGTTTTGATTTGATCATATATGTATATGCCCTAGTTACAAGATACCTCTCATTTGCTAAACAGTGGAGGTGCACTTTTATTTTTATGCTGTGTACAGCCTTTAAAAAATATATTAAATCTATATCTTTAAGGTAGGTGTTCATTTTTTCTGGTTATCAGTCAGTGTTTTTATAACAACAAGTCATGACATGCTTGTTTATTCACTACATGTTTAAATCTGGAAGCTGAAATCATATCCCTATTTGCACATTTAAGGTTATTTCAACTGTTACTGTTTAATCAGAGGAATTTGCGCCCCCCTGTGTTGAACAGACACTACTGCAGGTTAAAATACTGAAAGTAAGGGGAAAAAATATAAAATTCTGAAATATCAAATGGAATTAAGTATATAATACATAGAGACAGCTTCTTTTGACACAAAAAGAGATTGAATTTCGAGTTAAAATCTATATTTTAGAGTTTTCTATTTGTATATGAAATAATATTACAAGAAATAGTGAGACTTTCAGGAGCTTGTATTAATTACAGTACAGGCAAAGAAATAGCTGAGATGCCCAATTCAGAGCTATTTAATGATTATATGTTGTGCAAATAATAGAATGAAAATGTCCTGTTATGATCAAAACATTTAGTTATAAATGAACATTTTTATATGGTAGATTAACACTGGAGCGGCAAAAATTATTCAACTACTCAACTAGTAAATTGTTGCCAACTATTTCAAAATATTTTATTTTTGAAAAATGTCAGCCTCTTAGATGTGATGATATTTTGTTTTACTTTATTTTACTCTTTTGTGCCAAAAAATCAGCTATTGTTTACACCATCTTATGTCATTTTACAGAACTGAACCAATTAAATTTGAGAAAATAATGGATTATAATCATTAGTTTGAGCCCAAGTTGAGTCAGTCTGAATTTATTAGTTGTAGTGTTTGAGTACTGTAATGGATTTTTCCCATCATTACGTAGTTTTAAATCCATATCTGATAAGATTATAAGTGTATTTCTATGTAAGAGTAAAACAGTGAATGTGTCTGCAGCGTTCGGCTGTGACTCACAGAGGGGACCTGCCCATATTTCTTCTCCCAGGGACTAATCCTCTTGGTCTGCAGTTTCTCCAGCACTTCATGCAGATCACCGAGCTGAAAAAACATCCTCATTAGCCATAAAGCTCACAGACACAGATGGATGCATGGGTATGAATAAGTAAATCTCTGTTTGAGTGGCTCAAGAGTCCCATTTGACAAGATTATCGATTAATTTGAAGTGTTTATTTCATCATCCTTTAGGTAAACAGTCTCCAGCTCTCAAACACAAACCAAATAAGGACCTTTTGGTGTTAAAGAAAAACTAATGAAGTA
>JAPSES010012644.1:0-13968 GCA_029822895.1 Maxillicosta whitleyi
CCCCCCCCCCCCCCCCCCCCCCCCCCCCCCCCCCCCCCCCCCCCCCCCCCCCCCCCCCCCCCCCCCACATGGATGCACAGCAAACTGAACTCCAAATGTTAAAAACTAGAGTGACAAATGCTAGTATAACTACTAACTAGTAGAAATACCCATAACTACTATCTCTACTACTTCAAATAAACTAACAGTGGATAAACTATGTAGCCTAGTATGTGTCATGTATCATGTCATAACTCATCAATCTGGGTGTTTCATTGTAGGATTAGACCATGTTTCACTGTTTAAAAGTACATTATGATATTATGTTTCACTGTAGTGCATCTTCATCTTCTTATCTCTTGCGCCATAGCGAACTTTATTTTCACTTGATAACTTTCCTTAACCTCATCTCCTGCTGTTTTACTCTAATTTTGCATGCTCTTTATACTCGTGCAGACACACTCCACACACTGAAAACACCATAGACTGAATTTTGTTGGCTGTATTTTCTATTCTCGCTTAATTTTTAATCACTGCTGCTATGATTGTGTCTCTTCTTAAATGGTTGGTTCTCTAATGTGCTTTCTTAATAAGTTTGAATTTCACTCTGAAGCTTTACGAGAGATTTACAAGCAAATACAGCAGCGCGTGGGTGTGTGCTGCAGCTGTGAGTGGCCCCTCTGCTCTGTATCTGTGAGGCACAAGAAGCATGTTAATAATTCAGTGCTGTGCCATGTAGCTCCGAGTTGGTTAATGAACACAGGGAGGAATCTCCCAGGCATGTTGCTTTGATCTGGGCTATAGTGGGAACATTATGTGACCTAGTGCAGGGACAGGAGGAATTGACAGTTTAAGACAAACAAAATTCACAATTGTTAATTTATAAGACAAAACTACGCTTCGGTAGAGAGCCTTATTGACTCTTAGAGAGAGAATGAGGTGACTGAAGAGGATCTAACCCAGTCCTGTCCTAGCACTGACACTTTATTCCACTTTCACATGGCCCAAAACAAAATCTTCAACATCTGGCTTTTGTCATCAGTGTGAAAGGATACAATTGGCATTTATTCTTGGGTCAAATGACTGCGCAGTGGTCACGGCCATTTACCAGCTCCAGCTCTATTTGGCAGTGATGGAAACACAACACCATTTTCACCTCTTTTCCATTGTGGAGTGGATGATGTGCAGCTTGTAAATAGCATTATCTTATAATAATATCTATATAATAATACCTTTGCTGTCAGGAACAACAGGCATTAGTGATTTTGTTCTTGGTCATGTAGGCGCAAAGTTGCTGTTCAATGACCTGTAACTTTTTAACTAAATGACACAAAAAGCTAAGTTTATTTTATATTTTTGTGTAGGTATTAACAGGTACTTTAAAATGCTATGTATGATAATTTGCCTTGATAAGTTACCTTTTATTATGTGACAGTGACAAAAACATGCTCAGTCACACAAGCGCTGAAAGATTCCATCTACTTTTTAGGGTTTACACATAAGTGGATACATGCTGTTCCTGTTCAACTATTGTTCTAAATGGATGTTGGTATTTTAGGTGACATATTTATCTACAACACTGCCAATATTTGTAGCAAAATATTGATTGCCTTATAAATGACAGCAAAAACACTCAGTTTTATAGTTGCAAGGCCTAGCCTACTTGCCAGCATTGAACAGAGGATTTAAATACTGAATAAAAATGTACAAATCGTTGATCACTTTTATCTATTATATGTAAAAAGTAAACATAACAATAGCAAATATACTTTGGTCATGATTCTGATAAAATAATATCCAGCAATATACATTAACAAAGCATCAAGCTTCCAAGTCTTCTTCATGTTACAAACATTTATCTTACAGCATTACTGAGCATTTCAATTGATCATCATACAGCACGTGAGTGGTTTTTAATTGTTCATGTTCAGTCTCACGATTTTAACCTTATAAACATCTGAATTTTTGCAGTGCATTCTTGAAATCAGTCCAGCATGCTGGTTCTGGTTGAGGAGGATGGTGCTGGTACCTCAACTTCAGTGAAAACATACTGAATATTTGTTGCTTCAGTGTCTTTCGGAGGCTTAAAACCATTAACATTAGCACATGTTCACTTTCCCTTGATCTGACCCGACTAGCAACACGACTACATTCTGTATCTTCTGGGAAGTTAGAACTCAAACGGCATACCAAAATAAACACATATAGTCAAACTCATCCATTTTTACAGGCTTCACCCATGTTTAAAAGAAAATGGAAGACCCCATATTCTTGGAATTCCCCCCTGAAGACGACAGTGGGCTCTAACCAACAATTAGTGTCTAACTTGTTAATGTAACATTTATTTTTTAGATTGTTCTATGCATTAATTTCTGATTTTTTTCATTAAATCTTTGGTTAATGACAAACCGGCAAAATTAGAGAATGACTGTTAATGGCACAACACATTGACAAATCAATGCATTTACTCGGGCGACATGATTGAATATGTTGGCACATTGTTACAGCCCTAGTTGACGTACTTGTCTGCGCCGTGACAGCCAGACGTACGTGAACACATTCCAGAGACACATTAATACTTGTTTCTGCAGAATATCTTTTATGTTATAGTATGAAGTTGGGTCTTTGGATGGACCCATGTTTCAGATTTTCTAATACTGAATTAACCAGTTTAAGGTGCCAAACATAGAGCATGGGGGGCCAAAACCAGCCCACAAAAGGCTCCAATCCAGCCCCTGGGGTGAATTAATGAAATGCAAATATTACACTGAAGATATTAACAACCAAGGATAAAATCATCCTGCCAATCATCATGCCATCTAGACCTGAACAAATATGAACAACCTGAAATGTGTTCAGGTGTGGAATTGTACCAATATTCTGTCTCTTATTAAATGATTTGTGTATTTGTAAATCCACTGTGATCTGGAAGTTGTGATGTAAATGTATGAATCATAAAGTAAGGTGTAATATTCTAAAGATTACAGATGTAAACATTTTCATTACAGAATTGTACTTTTTTCACTCAAACACAGAGAAAACCTTGGAGTTGGCATTATTCTTTAAAGCTTAATCTGTTATTTATATTATTTTATTTTACCGGTCTGGCCCACTTAAGACAATATTAGGCTGAATGTGGCCCCTGAACTAACATGAGTTTGACATCCGTGGCTTAAAGTGTTAAATAAAGAAAATAATCTCCAGGAGATCAGTGAATCATACAAAATATTTGCAACGTAATCTTCTTAATATGCCATTTAATAGGATGAACTTGATAAATACAGTCACATTTTCTGTTGGCAAAGTGGAGAAACATTTTACGAACCCAGGATCATCATAAAAATAGTGCAGCGTTCTTTATTACCCAGCTTTAGCTACCATGGCCTATAGCATAAATTCAAGTGATTGACCAATTTCTGAGGATTTATTCATGCTAATAAAGGCCAATCTTAATCAATCAAATAATAAGTGATTAAAATCTGGGACAAGCTGAGGCCCCGGTGTGTTCAGAGTGACACAAACACAGGTTCATCTGGGCTTCAGTGTTTCAGCCTTCTCTTATGGGAAGGCTCAGACCTTCTCCATCTTGCTGTGACACAACTGCATCTCTTCACTGCTCAAGCACAAGCCAGTCCCTATAAAATGCCTACCGGTCCTTCTCTGAGACGACAGGAGAGGTTTCAGGATGAAAACCGGCTGAAAGGAGGCCTCTCCCAGCAGTGGTCCTGTTGGCATGGAAACGGCTGTCTTTGTGAATGGAGGCTTCTCTTACATGCCTGGTCAGAGGTCTCCCACTGTCTCGGGTCCAACCAGAGCCCACTAGACCTCTAAGCAACAAACCTGTAAATGTTTACCATACATGTCTGGTACTTCTGCTGCTGCGCTTTGTGTCATTCTGTGGTTTCTGTCCAGTTATTGTTAGAAGGTTAGTTTAACAGTACTTTAGTTTCTAATTCAGAATAAATTGTCCTTTTTTTTTTTTAATATAGCTACATTCAAAGGCAGTTTACATCTTTTAACAGTGCCTACAAATACTGTTTAAAGGCTTATTGCATTCTGAGAAAATAGCATTTTTTAATGGGTGGTATTTTTGTTTGACAACTTATGAACTTGCCATTAAAGTGATTAAAAAACAGGGCTGTAAAAACCTTCCTGCACAGCTAACATTTGTTTTGATTGTCCTATTTGTCAGAGTAATTACAGTATTTTACCTAATCTTTTGGTTTGTAGTCATAACTATCACGCGCATGGGCCACTTATTGTAGTATGTTTGTAGTGATATTTTAGTGTCTGTACAAAAGTGTTAAGATTTAGTAAGTGTTAATTTACAGAATTTGAGGAACAGGTGTAAATCTGTGAGTCTTTGGTCGAGCTTATGAACGCTAATGTGCAACGAGTTTGTGTTTGTCAAAAAGTAGCTGATAAATTATAAAATTCCAGTGGGACAAATTCATCTAGTTCTCTCATATCTTTGGAGTAATGGCTAAGATTATGTTTTGTTCAGTCCAAACAGCTTTGGCTTTGACTCTTGGCCACCAAAATATAATCAGTTCACGCTTGAATCCAAGTGAATATTTGGCTAATATACGAGGAAATTATAATGCATCCATTCATTCAATAATTCAAGTCACAGAGAGCTTGATCTTTGACCTATGGTCACCAAAATATCTTCGTTTAATCATTACTTCCAAGTAAATGTACAAAATTTTGCAACTGTCAAGTCATTCCTTTAGATATTGTGTGTTTTAAATATAACAGGAATAATGGTAATACCTCTGCTACGGACATTGAAATTAAAATGTAAACTATTGGCGTTGGTTTTGATGTCATTCTTTACCAAGATAAGAGACATATGTCTTTTAAGCTGACGGTCAGATTTTATGGCATTGATAATTTTATTATACATTTATAGTTCACGGATCTGTAAATCTGTGTCTTCCAGTTGTGTCCTTGGAAGTTTATTTTAGGAAAAATGACACATTTTGGACTTATAAAATATACATACATATTTTACTGACAACCATTCATTTGTTTCCAAGGTTAATATCATGAGGCACTGGAAGTGGTGGAACTTCACCTCTATGGCATCAGAGTTCAAGAATACTCCCTTGTGTGCTCATTTGACTTTAAATGTCTACATCATAGAACTAGTTACATATCTTATTTCAAGCTTTCGCCTTAAGAAAAGCTGATTAATTTCAGCATATTGCATGTTATGTTTAAGCTGCCCTGAAAATATTTAAGTCTACCTTTGTGTATCGCTCAAAAATTAGTTTTAAATAGGGTTAGGGTTAAGGTTAAATTATGCATGTTGATCACAGCTCATATCTGCCAAATGGATTAATTATTTACTCTTTATCACAATTAACACAGGTAGAATATGTTAATGTTGGCATCAGTTACTGCTTTACATTGTAGAAATGAATTTACAGTATTTGGATGTGACCCCTCAGGCGCAGAGCGTAGACGTCTAGAAACCTGATCCCTCCATACGTGCTCTATCATTAAATATGTCGACAGTAGATTATTTTTTTTCTGTGATAAGACATTAGAGGCACCGTTGAAATGTGTTGCATTGTCATGGTCGGATATCCTCTCAGAGTTGACCTGGGTGGCTTTCCGTCAGGGATGCAGACAGCTGGGAGCTCAGTTAAAGTGCCTTTAAGTCTATTAGCGAGGATAATCCTTGAGGGGAGAGTTGCAGTAGACAGGAGGAGCAACCACAGCGGTCTGTCAATTCACTTTCCTCAGTTTTGTCATGTGACTGTCCCTTCATCCAGCCAGTAGCCCTCGAACACATGGGCACCATATGCTTTCTTCATTACTCGCCGGTAGGAAAGCTAGCCTCCCTAGACATGACTTAAATAAGAGAGGAAATTGGCAAGAAAAAAAAAAAAAAGACATGGCCTCAAAGTTTTACCTCTTTTGATGGTGTCTGAAGTGCATCAGAGGAGTTTCTTTTGTTTCATTTGTTTTGTGTTTGTTCTTCTGCTATTTGACAAACTTGCTTTATATTTTCTACCTCACAGTTGTTTTCTCATGTTTGTTGCTTTCCGTACACTTTCTCTAGCCTCCCACCTTCCACCTCCACGGCCCCTGGCTCATTCTGTGGCTCAGCAGGACTTCAAAGGGGAAGGTCTGTGGAGCGGCAGATAACACCGTAGCCCCGAGCACCAACCAGCCTCCCTCAGCTGACAGGTTAGACCCCTTCTATATCTTGCAGGAAACCATTTGTGCGACTTCCGTTTTTTTTTTTTTTTTGCTGATATTTTGGTGATGTTCTTTTGTTCTTCTGCTGCACCCCTTGGGTGTCACGTTCTATTGTTGTTTTGAGCTCCAGGCTGAAATGTACTCTTGAATTGCATTGTCACTTTGCAGCATTTGTGTTTGGCACGGGGACACATTTCATGTTAGTAAGCTCTTGTGTTCAGAATGAAATAACTTATCTCCGTGTTTAAAATGTGTATGAATAGGTCTCAGTAAGTACGTTCACGTGACACATGTTTCATGAAGCTGGTGGCCCTCATTGGTCCACAAGTATCAGAGCCTTGCCGGAATGTCCTGAAGAAGATTTTTGATGTGTCATTTACAAAAATACTTGAATTACTGCTGCATGACACACCAAGTCAAATTGAACTTTTCTTTCATAATATATCCCATAGTAAATCGATACTAAATTAATCATAGATCGTTAGTTATGGCACTAAACTATGATTGTGATCAATATTGGATAAAAATATTTAAATGGTATGTTTTTATGAAAATGTAGTTCAGTATCAGAATAAAAGTCTACAACTAAAACACTACAAATATGCCAATAAACTTTTATTTAACATACATATTACAACTGTACTGTTTCTTGTACTGTTGAATAATTAGCTCCTAAATTCATAAACTTAAAATATCAGTTATACATGCAAAAAAAAAAATATTGTTAGTAACGTTTATATCACATTTACATATATTGGTCTTTTTTTTTTGGTAGGTTTCCTTTATGTTTATTATATTTTTTCTACAAGTGGTACTGATATTTTGGAAACAGTTCCATAAAATACAGTTCTTAAACTAAAAAAACAAGTCTTTTTGAGAGATGATAGGTGCAACACATTTTTGACACTGATGTTTACTTTTACCTGATCTGGCCCATTTGTGGAGCTTTTAAAAAAGATGACATGTACTTGAGTAGCTTGTTGGTGTTTTGATTATTGGAATAATAGGCTATTTGTGTGTGTTCTGGATCAGATGAAAGTGAAATGAAGTCTTTGAAAATTAGGGATCTGCTCTCATGTTTGCATCTCAGTTTCAAAGCTCAGATCTTTTGCTGCCTGTAAAGACATTTAATCATCTCATTACATGTTTTTGTTTCCTCTTTGTACAAACATAAGCCAAATTCAAGCCAGTTTGTGTCATTACACTTATTAACATTTTGCACTTATGTTCCATTGTTTTATTGGTTTGGTAAGAAAGTGATAAGATCCAAAAATAAAACCCTAATAGTCATGTAGTACAAAGGATGACCGGTATTGTGGATCTGTGTTCGCTGGCAGATGTGGTTTCTCTATTACTCAAAGTCTGGCATCTTTTGGCTTATCAGGGTTTCCATGGCAGCTGCACGTTGGTGCTCAGGTTCAACACGATTTCCTCTGAGATAAGTCACCTCTCACTTCGCTCTCCAGGAACGTCTTTGTGCATCTGTGGATTTTTTTTTGTCACATACCTTCTCTGGTGATACATGCCTTTTATCCAAGCACGTTTTTCATATAATGGGGGAGGCAAGGCATTCTTTTCAAATTCACTGACATTGTGTGAGATAAAAAAATACCACTTAATGTCAACCATGATAATAATGAATGCATGTTTATAAAGTTACATGCAACATTAAATGACAGCTCAATTTAACTACTGCACTTATGGGCAATTACAGGAGCTAATGAATTCTGTCACTTGAGTTATCAGTATTTTATATTCATTTATTTTCTGGTCTGCATGATGGCATTTGCAATCTAGTGCATATCCAATTACTTGTCAGCTTCTTGTACAGATGGAAACCTATTTGCAGTGTTTGTGTTTGAGGACACCACAAACCGCTGTGAAAGCATCAAAACAAACTACGACTCCTCCACAGTTACATGGTGAAACAAATCTATGCTGTCAGTGTTTTGAAGTTTTTGTTTGGAACCAAATTTGTTTAAACATTTTACTTATGTATATAGACTGAATGTTTGTGAGTTGAGGTCAGGAAACTGGCCAAACTGTCAAAAGCTATTTTTTCAACGCTCACAATATAAGGCAGAGATGTCAAACTCGCAGCCTGTAGGATGATATTTTGTGGCTTCCTACTTGACATCAAAGTTTAGCATTAGCTTGGCCCACATTTTGTTCTCAAACGCACCTTTTTGCTCAGTCTTGCCACACTTTTAATTTATTTTTATCACTTGTGGGCTATCACATATAGTGTCATGAGAGCTTCTGGTTGCATTTGTTGTCAATGGTTGTCAAGATAGCCAACTGTGAAGTCTAAACATTAGCCACATAGTTGAAACATACTCGGTGGCATCAAGTGCACAAAAAATATAGGGCATCACTCAGTTCCACTCACGTCTCTCTCAAAAGGTGCCACTGTCTGATGTCATTACTCTACTAGACATGCTGAGGAGTCTACAAAATACCAGGGAAATGAGAGAAACAATGGGGTCGCTGATATTAAAAAATGTCTATTGAGGCAACAAGATTTATTTAAGAAAGTAACGCAGCTCGTTAGGTGGCGAGTGAAATGATTGCGAGTTCATCAAAAAGTGCATGTTATGGCGCTTTTCCACTCCATGGTACCGGCTCTACTCAGTATTCCTGTGGTTCTTTTCCACTTACATGGGACCAGCTCGTCTCAACTCGACTCGTTACTCCTGCGTTACTCCCGTGTTGTCTGGTCAAAGAGTTGCTGAAAACTCGCTTGTTGCATATTTTAGTCTGGATTTTTACGTCTTCCACCAAAGACTGAATCCCCATTCTGTCTATGGTGTAGTTTTGTTCTGTCATCATGTGGTTTAATGTTTCACTATTCACTGTCTACTTCTGCATCTGATTTATGTAAATCGGTCACAGAGAAAACTGTCTGACCAATCAGTGTCTGCAGTGTCCTGACGTCACGTTTTGGTGTCGGTCCCAACATTTTGGAACCTCGACTGAGGTGGTACTAAAAAACTAGTATCAGGTCCAGATTCCAGGTCCTTTTTTGTAATGGAAAAGCAAAAGAGCCGTGTAGAGTCGAGTATAGTAGAGCCGGTACCATGGAGTGGAAAAGTAAAGAAACCCTTTTTTGTGGAATACTTAATGAGGCCCACCCTGACGCAGAGTCTACCTCCTGTGGCCCCCAGGTAAGTTAAATTTGAGACCCCTGGTGTAAGGACACAATTGAGGAAGTCAGATTTCTGATCTCTGCTGGAAGGTGTGGCAGCGCAAAGCAAAGAGGCAGCAAAAAACTACATTCCTGATGGATTACTTTCCAACATGAATGCTTCACTACTTGTTTTGAAAACTTCTCCACAGACACAGTTTTGGGAGGTCTGTCAGACTTAATTTTAAGTTGATGTGGTCACTGATTTTATTCAAGAAAATCTGATAAAGTTTTTCTTCATACATGCATCCTTTTTGTCTTGTGGAGTTAGGTTTGGGAGTGTTGGCTGGTGCAAAAAGCTCCAGAAAGACAGTGGTTTAGGTTGTAGAGGAGAGGGTTTAACTTTTTCAAAAAATGGCAGATTATTCAGTGGCAATACTTACCTTAATCGATCTAGAGCTTCAGTTTAGTGAGTGTGTGTGTGGGTTTGTGGGTATGGGGGGTGCATCAGCTTCTGTCCGGTAGACTTCTGGATAGGTTTCAATATTACTTGGTCTAGAGATGTTGTAAAGTTGAAGAAACTGTTGAGAAGGTGGGGTCATAGAGGAAATGAGGCTACATTCCTGCAGTGATTCATGAAGAGTCTTTCATTCTCATTCTGTCCATACTGTTTGCTAGTTTGCAGCTGGTCCAGACTAAGTCGGGTTAGACACATCCCAGTGGACATATTGAAAGGAAGTCATTAGTTTATAATGTTTGATGTGTGCGGTAAGCTAAGTGAATGTGTCAGCTGAGAAAGACTTACCTGTGGCCTGTAAATTCAGTTCTTTTTCCCCCCCCATTTTAAACCCCTTATTTTTTATTCTTGATGCATACTCTTTCCTGCAGAGGCTTGTTTATTTCCCTCACAGGACCCCTCATTCTGACGCTGTGGTTTTCATTCACCAAATATTCTGAATCAATGTCCTTTGTGGCCTGCAGAGTCAGAACTTGAAGTAAATACTGACAAACTACAGAATGAGTCACTTCTTAAGCCTGGCTCCCATTTGACCAGACAAGGCCTGTTTTATTATTAATCTGTAAGAGGCTCTAGCATTGTGTGAGAACATGACAACCAGAAAGGCCACAAAGGTCACACCTGCAGCAAGAATTAAAGACCTTCTTGTTACACGTCTCTGGAATGTTTGACTGTATTGGAATAAGACAGTAGAGTTAAAAAAAAAAAAAAACCCTTTGCTATTGTTTGCTATTGAATTTTGTTATTGAAGGTTTATTTAGCATATTTATGATTAAAATATTTTGTCATCTTTGACAAAAATGACTAAATTATATTACTAAATAAATGCACATACAGCATGAAGGTGTTTTAAAATATGTGTTCAACCTGACCTTTCCCTTCATTCCTTTTCAAGGACACATTTTAGATCAGGAGACAGATTTTATTCACTGATGTCTGGTGCATAGCCCAGTGCTTCTCTCTTATATTTTTACCAGATACTCACACTGAACCAAGGCCAGGAAACACGTCTGTGGCATTCCTCCATGTGGCCCAGACTGAAGCTGCAGGCATCCATAACCTCTAAGTGTGCCTCACAGACAGCAGTTAGAGTCTTTCCTAGAAAGATCAGAGTTATCTGCCTGATACTGATGTTGAAAAGTGGCTTAGTTTGTGTCTGAATAAATGATTAGGTCAAGTTTCAATTACCAGACCGTCTAAGAGGAGCTGTAAAAAGTAATGTCAAGAAAAAGACCAATGTTTTTTTTTTTATTAAGAAGGGGCTGATCTAGGATTGGACAATAAAATAATTATCATGGTACTAATTTCATCAGTGTATCATTTTTTTTATTTTTCCGTACAGATCAGGAGCTATGATTTTATCTCACAAAATGATCTAAACAGTCAAATAACTTTTTCTGATTTTACACATGAGGAAATATTTTTATAGTTCTACTAGTTTTAGCAGGTAGTAAGTTGGCCTTTATGTTCTATTAACTAAATGTTCTTCCTAGATTTGTGAAAATTTGTATCCATAAAAACTATAAAGAGTAACCTTATATGATGTTTTCATCTGGTTTTGTCTTTTTTAAATGGTTGAAAACCGCAAATAACCTTAAGAAACGCTGATTTGACATTTATTGTGAGAAATATTTATAGATACTCTGTATATATAAGTGAACAAAACGGGTTAAGTGTGAAAGGACCTGAGACCACCCATCAAGTCCAATTACTGTCTTTGTCAGTGTGTAATCTCTCACCACATCCTGAAACATCCACCTCTAGCTTTGTGCAACCTCATTACGTAATGAACCTAAAGCTTCTGTGCAATACAGATTCTTTCTCGTGTTATAAATATAGCCTGTGTGTTCCAACATCCTGAATTGCAAGGTTTTCATTCAGTCACCCATCCTTCTGTCTCACGGTTATCAAATGTCTAACAGCTGGATCTGCTGTCTGGGCATCTGTTCATTTCCCACAACTCCAAGTCCATATCCAGTTTTGTTTACGTCAACTCCTAAATCCTGTTCTCTCTGCACGAGCCACCTTCTGGATGCTGTTGGGGAGGAGTCTAGTGGCCTTAATTACGTTGGTAGGCAACTGTTCAAAACCAACAGCTCCATTTCCCATATTAAAACATGTTTATCTGTGCTTTTAGCAGTTGTTGTGCAAATTGTACTCTGGGGTGCAGGAAGAGGCTAATCACAGTTGAACAGTGTGTGCTGCGTGGAATTTAGGTTGAGAATTTCAACATTTGACATATGGATTGCATTAGGAGGTTCACAGAAAATAATGAGACAGGTGAACTAGTAGCTAATTAAAGCCTCTGGTCTGAAATGCTAAGAATGCATAAAGTCAATATGATGACTAGAACTGCACAATTTCTCAAATATAACTAGTGTCTGCCTCTGCAGTTACATGATCTGTATAATATGTATTAGTGTGTTGGACTGGTTTGATTTATTACTAGTTTTCTAATACAGTAATAGAAAAAATGAGGATGTTGACTGATGTTACATTAAGTGAAGAAGAAGAAGAGATTTAAAGAAATGTGGAACATGTGGTATTAAACCAAATAATTTTTTAATTTTCTGGGGACAGGGGTAATGTATAATAATAATAATAATAATAGTAATAATAATGAATATATCTGTCAATCAACATGATATTTACATTTGTTGCCATGTTTATGGAATGACTTCATTCCATGAGATGACTTCATGATGTCATCTCATAAATAAACAAATCATCGTGAATGTGAATTAATAGAAAAGTCAACATTTTGCGTGTATATCCAATGGAAAAGCGACTAGACCTACAATGTGTGGAGGGAGGGAAAACAAAGCCATAAAATGGGAGAAATAAAATATTATTCACAGGTGTTATGTTAGATTTATGCCATTCAGATCTAACCTACTTTTACACATTTCAAACTAAGCAAATATTATCAAATTAACACATAAATGAAATGCATAAAAGCTCAGTTAAAATGTCATCATGAGCATTCTGTTCAATAAAACACTTTAATGTAATTATGAACATCATAACTAGGGTCTGGTGGTTCACATTTGATGGTTTCATGCTTTGTTGTGGGAGCACTTAATACACATCACACATTGGGGTTTCAGTCACTTTTATTTATAACATAGCCCATATAAATCCAAATTTAGCATAATTATATAATACACTTAAATGCTCACCTTCCGATCAAGGGTTTGCTTTACTTTACCACCGCACTCAGTGCAAATGTCAGACGTCAGAGGGTCAACAGAGTCGACTCCAAAGATTTGTTATGGTGCTTTTCCATCTCAGGTGTTAAACATGCAGCCCGGGGGCCAAATCCGGCTCGCCAAAGGGTCCAGTCCGGCCCTTGAGATTAATGTGTGAAATGCAAAAATAGCTATTAAGATATTAACAATCCTTTTAGTTCAGGTTCCACATTCAGACCAGTTCAAAGCAAATGGATCAGATCAGTCAAATACGATCATAATAATCTATAAATACTCACAACTCTACATTTTTCTCTTTCTGCAATTTTAACAATATTCTTCCTGTTACTAAATGTTTTGTATATTTGTAGATCCACTGTGTCAAGTTATAATGTAGAAATGATAAACTGAAACATAATATTGTTAAAATTACACTTATTTTTCAGTTACTTCATGTTATTTGCATCGTTTGAAAGGATAATTTATAGATGTAAACATTTTCATTGTTTAACTGTATTTTTTTTTGCTCTAAAACATAGAGAAAAGTTTGGAGTTGACATTATTTATGTATTATTATGTTATTATTTCACTGGTCTGGCCCACTTCAGACCAAAGTTAGTTGAATGTGGCCCCTGAATTAAAATGACTTTGACATCCCCGCAGTCCATGGTACCGGTTCTACTCTACTCAGTATTCCTGTGGTTCTTTTCCACTTACATGGGACCAGCACCGACACGGTGCGTTACTTCCGTGTCGTCTGCTCAGAGTTGCCGAAAACTCGCTCATTGCGCATTTTCTTGTCTGGATTTTTTCGTCTTCCACCACAGACTGAATCTCCGTTCCATCTATGGTGTAGTTTTGTTCTGTCATCATTGGATTCATGTTTCACTATTCACTGTCTACTTCTGCATCTGATTTATGTAAATCGGTCACAGAGAAAACTGTCTGAC
>JAPSES010012654.1:0-13968 GCA_029822895.1 Maxillicosta whitleyi
TAAAGTATATCTAATCTAATTTCTATAGATTTTTCTGAATTCTGTCAGATAAGTGTTTTGGGAACAAATACCTTGTGCCCGGCTGTGCAGGATCATCCTGTGCCAGTCTGGTGTCCAGCTGCTTGGTAGGTCATCAACTCTGTACGACAGCAAGCACAGAATCACTGGTCAAAGTGTTCCCCAACAGTTGCTGATGCCCCAGCATCATTACAATTACATTAAAATGTTTGTTTAAATACATGGCTATAAATGTAGTAACTGTAAACACTACAAATGGGAAGCGTTTCTCCATAACCCCAGTGAAAAGGAGTGAACAGTAATCAAAGAAACTGGATCTGCTTTGTGTCTGCCATGGTTAGACTGGTCAGACCGTTGGTTCTCAAAGGCAGAAATAATACATTCACATTTCTCAAAAACTTTATCAGCAACGGGGCAACAGTTCACTCACAAGCATAAACATTATAACAACTCAAAAGCAGTCTTACTTGCGATGTTTGAGATATGGCAATGGGAAAGGAAACTTGTGGTTGCTAACTACAGCCATAAGCCGTCCAGAGACAAATGCAAAACATACGCCGACCAACATAGTTTCCCCGGAACAAACGGCAGTCTACTTGTCAGAGCCAGAAGATGAAGTAAGGATCGTGGACAGGGGTGGTGGGCCCGGTTTTATTAAACCTAGCTTCACTGGCGTCGAGCTGGTTTGAGGCTGTCGCATCACGTTTTCATAACTAAAGAAAACACGTAGGAGTCACTATTTGTTTCCCATGAAACTAATCTGACAAAAATGTTTGCATGCACAAAATAAACAAGGAGGGAAAATTACCATTTATGATATAACATTACATTCTCAGCTAACTTAGCCATATAGCTTAGCTAGTAGCCTCTATCATTGTGGTTTGTGTCGTTCTTTTAGCATATCTTCATTACATGATAAAAAGTCCACACACTGCACAAACCAATTGGTAACAATAAATAGTATCAAGAACAAACAATATCTCACCTGTCCAGAAGAAATTCGGCCACCATTGCATCCATTTGAAGCCAATGCTCGGACTTCAACTTTCGCTAGCGTTCTAATAAAGCCTTCCCAATAATCACTCTGGTCTTCCTTCGTTCTTTGTCAGCCTTTCTCTTCGCTGCAACCATTTCAGCATCCGTTTTCCTTTGTTTTTTTTCTGCCCAAGCTTTGGAGTCTACTCAGCCATTGTTTTCTTTTCCTGCTGTTCACAGTCAGTACAGTCTCCGACTGGACTCAACCCACCGCACCTGGGTGTATGTGATAAGATGACGTCATGTGGTCTTTGAGTCTGTGCGCGAGCATTGGAAAGTCGATTTGTGCACGAATCAGTGTACACACACACAGGAGGTGGGAAAGCAACTGTGGGGAGATTTTTAAACCAAATGCTAAAAAGTGCCACAGGAAAACAACTCCCACCCTACCTTTTAACACTGACAGTATCATCACAGACAGAGGGTAGATTTATCATAGTTAAACTCTCTATTCAAAATGTTAAGTTATGCATTGTAAACATATACAGACCAAATGCGGGTGACTTCTACTTTTTTTTTTTTTTTTTTACTCCTTTTTCACAACACTATGATTTACTCAGATTGCACACTAATTATTGGAGGGGACTTCAAGACAGTCCTGGACCCAGGAGTTGACTGGCTGAGTAGCACTGAAAATAACAGACTGGACCAGTCTTCAGAAGTAGTTAAACAATACATGAAAGATTTTGGTCTGCGATGCTTGATGCTCTCACCACCCCACTGTCAGGGAATACACCTTCTTCTCCTCAGTCCATCACTCATATTCTAGACTAGATTATTTCATAAACAGCCCACTGATGAGTGATATTTCTGAAACCAAAATTCACCCTATCACCACCAGCAACCATGCACCTGTGTCACTCACTCTTAACATTAAACACCAACTAGGATCTGGAAATTTAATATATAATTACTAAAAGACCCTGAATTTATCAACAACTTGAGAATGGTCCATATATATAGTAAACGATTTAGTAGAAATATCAGCATGTGTTTTCTGAGAGGCAGGAAAGGCAATAATGCGTGGGAAAATATTCTCCTTCTCCTCTCAAAGAGACCTAAAAAATATGAGTTGGATGGTAAAATTAAATCATTAGGAGAGGCCTATTCTGTCCACCCAGAAGAAAAACTGCTGAAGAATATAAAGAAAACTAAACTAGAACTTCAGGTGATAACAGACAGGAAGATGCAATTCTTGGTGCAAAGGCTTCACTTGGAAAAATTTGAACATAGTAATAAATCTGGGAAATACTTACCCATTCAATTGAAAACAAAGAGTCAACAATCTACGCCATTAAAGACCCAGCAGGAATTGTCAGTGATGATCCCAACAAAATAAATAACACTTTCAGGGATTCCTATCTTCTTCTAGTCCTTTCAGCTTTTCCCTTCAGGGATCGCCACAGCGAATCAATTACCTCCATCTAACCCTGTCTTCTACATCCTCTTCTCTCACACCGACTACCTTCATGTCTGTCTTTGACTACATCCATAAACCTCCTCTTTGGTCTTCCTCTAGGCCTCCTGCCTGGCAGTTCCAGACTCAGCATCCTTCTACCAATATATTCACTCTCTCTCCTCTGGACATGTCAGAACCATCTCAGGCTGGCCTCTCTTGACTTTATCCCTAAAACCTCTAACATGTGCTGTCCCTCTGATGTACTCATTCCCGATACTATCCATCCTGGTCACTCCCAAAGAGAACCTCAGCATCTTCATCTCTGCTACCTCCATCAACCACCAACATCCTCAAAGCAAATACTGCATCTGTAGTACTCTTTTTTTTTTTTTTGGCATGAAACCATACTGCTGCTCAAAAATGTTCACTTCTGCCCTTAGTCTAACTTAAACTACTCTTTCCCATAATTTCATTGTATGGTTTATCTGCTGTATTCTTCTATAGTTACAACTTTTTTCTGTATTCAGTGACAAAACGACAGCTTTTATGTTGCTGCGCTGAGTCAAACTGATCAGATTTAGAAGTCTTCTGACCTTGTTAGTGGAGTGTTGACCATTAATGAATCCTGTTTGATCATTATTGACGGGATAATTTTTTTCCACTCTTGAAGCGAGTGCTTTAGAGATAATTTTGATGTCAGTGTTGATTAGTCATAAAGGACAATAACTAGAAGGAAGTATGGGGTCTTTGTCTGGTTTCAGTAATAGTTTTATTGCTGCTGTATTCATGTGAGGATTTATGAAACCATTATTTTTAATCTCTATCACTGTCCTGTAAAAAAGAGGTGCCAATATTGACCAGAAATGTTGGAGAAATTTCATGGAGTGTCACAATTCAGACCAAGAACCCAAATGCAGAGATGGAACAGACAGGTTGTCAAGGTGTAACAATTTATTAATACAAAAATGTGAATCTTTGGGATGATCCGTGCCATAGTCATTATTTCAGTCCAGTTCAAATCCGGGTGATCAACAGTCCAATAAGGGAACAGCAATCTCTAGTCCAAAACAGAGCAAAAGGTCAAAAATCCACAGAAAACATACAGCGAAAGTACAGGCAAGGAGAGGGCAGAGTCAGAGTACCGTATATGTTGGGCTCCAATCTGGGAGGTCAGTAAGAGGCAAAGGTACTTGTGGAGGTCAGGCTGAGGCAGGTCCAAAATCCAAATCGGGGTCACAGAGTAGAAAGGCAGATCAGGGGTCATGCAGAACTCAGAGGTCAGAACGGAAACAGATCATACACAGGAACAGACAACGGATGAATGCTGGTAAGTTTCAATACAGGATCAGAAAACAAACTGGCGACGAGACAGACACAGAGGGGTTTATAAGAGGAAACAATTAGGGCAACAATCAAGGGAACGCTAGACAGGTGTGTGACACAGAAGGAGTCAGTTAAGGACACAGACGGAAACTGAGGGAAGGGGAAGTAAAGACACAGACAACACACATGAGGAAGATATGACAAAATAAAGCACGCAGTTACGCCACACTTATATTTGATTGTACTTTTTATCTTGGAAAAGGGTGTTTATATTTCACTGCAACATAGACTTTTATATTAGTGCAATATTTATTTTTTGTAGGCGTTTTGTAAACCGCAGTTTAGACCTGAGCTCTGGTTCTTCCGACCCGAGCCAACATCCAACACAGTGCAACATTTTTCATCCGTTGTTAATCATTCACAGGTGAGCCGCGGTTCACCCACAGGTACCCAAACCTGTGCAGGCCTCTGCCTCTTTGACAAAATTAAGAGCATCGCTACCTTGATTTTTGATTCGATTATCCAGAGAAATGGTATACAATTTGTTTATTTTACAAAACGTGCAGCAAAGCTAGCTCTAAAAAAATCATTTGTCCATTCGGACAAGTCTGGTCGTCCGTAAACATTTTTCATTCGTCCGGGATGATCAGACTATGGCCAATGTCAAGCCCTGTAAAGTGAACAATACACTTTTGTGGACTAGAAGGGACACCCCTCTTTGTCTACTGTTATAACAGGATGAAAAGATAATGCTATAATTTGGATTTGTGAGAAACTTTTCTTCTGATTGTTGTAAGTGTCTCTCGTAGGAGCAAAATATCTGCTTTCAATTTAGTGACATAGTCCAGGATTTTTGTCAGTGAGCGTATGCCATGAACATTCCAGGAAATAAAATTTAACCTCCTTTCTTCAACCAACAGTAATCTAATTTCCACCGGCACCCTGTAAGTGAACAGCAACAATCATCCGATCCAGTATGGGAGTTATAGATTTGCTTCGCATATTAATTTGGCACAAGTTTTAAGTCAGATGCCTTTCCTGACACAACACTCTGTATTTTTTGCTTGGGATCAGCACAATAAGACACTGCCCCCTTACAGCTACATTACTTTCAGGGATTTCTATAAAACATTATATACACCAAAAATATATCTATACATATATCTATCAGATATATTTTTTATTAGGGCTGGGAATATTAACGTGTTAATTAGAAGTTTATATTTTTTAAACGTGATCAGAGTTTGCCAGCATTTTCCGCACTTCTACCATCATAGCCTGGGCCCGCCTGTTCTGTGCCATCACCCGCCCACGGCTTCCACACGGTCTGGCAAAGCATACTATTCACAGCTTTCGGGTCTCTGGCAGAATTGGCAACTCCACCCTATTTTTTGGGAGCCAATCAATGTTCAGCATCTCCAACGGCTCTAGGTAGAGACGTGTTGACGTAAGTGACACAGTAGAACAGCGACCGGAACCCTGGGATTGTAAACAGAAGCATTTCATTCAGTGTAAACATGGAGCAGCAGCTAGCCGTTAGCGTAGCCATAGATGTGGTGTTGGAACAGTTCAACTGAAAAATATCTGAAAATGGAGCAAAGAGCAGCACTGGAGGCATTTATTGGAAGGATGGATGTTTTCGCCTTGCTCCCGACCGGCTTTGGTAAAAGCATTAGACGCCGCACGGGTGGGTGGGCTCTTAGCAACAGAGAGTGCGAACGCGTCCGCCATGCTTGGAATGGAGCCGCCGGCAGACCAATGCAGTGAGTTGTCATAACTTTAATAAATGTCCTTTGTTCAAAGTTAAAGTTTTGCCTTTTATCCTCTTTACAGACACATCTGGACGTATTTAAGGGACAGACGGATGTATTTAAGGGACAAATGAACAAGGGAAAATGCTTGTATTTGTTTGCTGCGATAGTTACAGTCTTTGTTTTCCCCTTGTAGGTTTAAACCAGTGAAATAATTTGAAGCAGCTGTGTTTAATAACAGCAGATGTGACGTGGATTTGCTGAATGAAGACCACAGACAAATGTTTACAGATCATTATATATTTAGGTGCATAGACAAGAGTATCATAACATAGGCAACCTATAATAGCACACACAGACACATTTAATTTTGAGATGTAAAATTGATTCTTAAGTTATATATTTCCATAGACATAAAATAGTATTATAATGTACACCTCAATGTGTTCCATTTACATTGTGCACCATATACCAGGAAAAAAAAAATACAAAAAAGCTGTAAGGATGAATTTGTGAATATAATATAATTAACCAAAAGGTAAATTCTGCCTTTGTCTATGTCTTCATTTTATTCCGATTTAAGACACAACTGTCAGAAATACTTTACATTGTGGGTTTAACTTTAGATTCAGACAGTCTTACTGCAAAATATAAATTTTACACATGCAAAGTAAATCAAGATTAGTCACGACTAACTATGAAATTTCGGAGATTAATCGCGATCAAGAAAATTAATCTTTTGACAGCCCTAATTTATATATATATATATATATTTTTTTTTTATTTATTTTTTTTTTTTTAAACAATATCAACCTACCAACAGGAACAGAGAACATCTCTGGACTCACCTCTCTCTGTTGTTAACTTCAAGAAGCTCTTCAACATATGCCCAATAATAAAGCCCCATGTCCAGATGGTTTTCCAGTTGAATTCTACAAAGAATTCTTTGACTCCACTGGCACCCAGTCTCTACAAAATGATATTAGAGATAGATCTTGCCGTGGGCTCTCTGTGTGCCGTGGGGGGATGTGGCTGTGATGTGATAGGTGCTCAAGGTGGTGGTGCTGGTGTTGTTGTTTTGAGTTATTATGAATCAACAAATAACAAGATAAAAAAAGTTATACAGAAATTTATTGTCCATTTCCAATCAACTTATAATCAATGGATCAAACAACGAAACAGAGGTCTCCTTCCCGTGACACCTCGAGGCAGAAAGTCAGGAAGATAAAGCAGCAGCAGCAGGCAGGCAGGCAGGCCCTATCCATAGGGTCAGAGAACCTTTATATTCTTTAAGGGGGTGTTGTCTATTACGTTTTGATCATCAGATTGATGATCTGATTCTTTTGCCTAATATGGTTCTGATCATGGAAAATACAGACACAGATACAGGTTCACCAGAGCATATGACCGGACACTTTAAGCCTCAGAGGGTTATACTAACAAAACACGAGTTCATTTGGGTATATAACATGACATTTTAAGTGTAAGAAGGTTATACTAACAAAACACAAGTTCATTAAGTATATGAAATGATATTTCAAGCAAAGTATCATTTAAAAACCACGACACTGGCTTGTGGGGGCCCTTGCCGTGATGCAACCTCATCTTCTGGGAGGAATCAATTCCTCTGTTATACTATCCCCACCCCGTGCACATAAGCATGTACATCTGTGGGGAGGGTGCATGTTCTGGTGGGTATGGTGGTGGGAGCTCAATTTAAATTACACCCACTCACAACACATAGGAACATTGGCACCACGCATTCATTTTTGGGAGTTGGCTTCAGGCATGTGAGGTTGTCCACTCAGCTTCACACTCAGCATTGCACACTCTCTGCTCCTCAATTTTAACTGCTTGCACAAACACCTCATACATCAAAATCTGTATAGGTGGGGAGGAGGGAACAGCAGGGGTCTCTTCACACCACTGTTTCCTACATGCTGGTTGGGGGGGGTCCTGGGGGCAGGGGTATTGGCCCGATGGCTTGGGGTCTTGACTGGTTGCATTTCTGGTGGGAGCTACTGGCCCTAGACTGTGTGTTCATGAAGATTGTGGTCGTAGGATGGGGGCTGGGGCTGGCTGTTCACCTTCCTGCTGCAGGGCATACTTGTGGCTGGGACTGGTGTATGTGTGTGTGCAGGTGGCTGCTGATGGGGTGGGCCGTGGTGGGGTTCCTGGAGGAGGGGTATTGTCTCAGGCCCCAATTGGCATTGGGACTGTGTCCAGATTATGTACTCTGGGGGGTCTTGGGGTGGTCTCGTTGGTCTTCTGGGGGTGCAGCAGCCCTCCGGTTGTGTGTTCTTGGTGTATTTGGCCCCTGGGTCCACATGGGTGCGGGGCACCCTTGCCTGGGGCATTGGGGTGTTCACTGGGCCATGGTTGGTGGCTGTCTGGGGTGACCTGGTCTCCCGGTATGCTGGGTGGGGCTCCTGCATGGGGGGTGGATGTGTAACACTCTAGTTACTTAGGTATATCAAATTTAGCTAAATTTCACTAACACTTAATTTAAAGGAGCTTAGAACAATTTGGACCAGTAGGTTCGGCTACTGACAGGAGCAATGAGATGAATGAGACTCAGACAAATGTTTAAAGTTTTGAAAAAGTTGCCGGCTTGTATTTAAACTAAATAAAATAAAAATATTTTCAAATAAAATATTTTCTCTTGTTTGGTACCACAATATCAGTAACCTTGTTTCACAATCACAACAGTTACCTGTAAATCTTACCTGGGTGCACCCTTCTAATTTCAAAAATCATTGTCCAAGAACAAATGACATCACGTAGACCTCATATTTCAGTTCCTCACAATAAAACCCAAAATTAGCAATACCATTCCAGCCTTGCCCGCACCAAGTCCACTTCCCGCACGTGAAAGTATGTAGAGTCCACAGTAGTCCTTCAGAGTCTTTAAAAGTTTTTAAGAGTTTCAAATAAAACGTCCAAGAGTTAAGGAGAATGTATGTGTGTGTATGAAAAGGCAGCAAGTGACGATTGGTGTGGAAGGGTTTTGATCCAGTTGTCCTACCACACTGCACCATGTAGCAGAGAGATGAGTTGACCAGTTCTTTCCAGGGATTGGCTCGCCATCAGTTACAGGTCCACCCAACATATAAAAAAAACCTGTCAACAACAGTGTCATAACTACAATAAGTGTCCAAATTATTACATTTCTTAACTTGTTAGCACATAAGAGTACTGCTTGTAACATTAATCATGTTTACAATTAAAACAGTAGAAAATGTAATATTCACATTTTTCTCTTCACATAAAAAATAGTTACCTCAAAATACATTCATATCTATAACAATAGGGCATTGCCTCAAGTTTTCAGAAAGTTAAAATATTACTCTGACAAAAATATAACAATTACCCATCACAAAGTGCTTTTCCAAGACATTCTTTGTCATACTGAACCACAAAAAGTGCGAATTGAACCATGAACACAAAATACATTGCTCACCGATCTCACAGAAGAACAAGGCAGGAGCATAAAATGGCGCAGCCTCGTTGCTTTGGCTGTCTACAACCACAAAAGTACAGGGGAGCAAAACGAATTAATATTTTCGAGCTACGATCTTATTTTACTAACCTAATTGTGCAAAAACACTTCTAGCAGTAGCCAGTAACAGCTAACTTTACTTTTCACAACATTTTTGTACCTTTTTTCTCTGAATTTTCATCCTGTTTCACAGCAGTGCTTTCAAGGCTTTAGTTGCAGGCGAAAAGGAAGAGGAAAAGGTGGTGGGCGGGATAATGCGCTGTTTCCCTGCAGCTCATTGGCTAAGAGCTATGCTAATTATTCCTGATTGTCCCGGAGATTTAACCCCATAAATGCTGTAGGTTATTTACTGCAGCACAGCAAAGCAGCATGAATCATTAAGTTTAACATATAAAGAGAAATTTACAAATTTTTCTTATTGCCGTATTTAAATGTGGGCTACAGATGGCTACCAGGCTCATGGGGCTTTGGGGACTGTGCCTTGTCTGGCACTTGGTGGCTGGCCCCCAGCGTGGGTACAGGACCTGGTATCCGGGGCCCCCTGGGACCTGTTCTTGGTTGCTGTGGGGCCTCCGCCTAGGACCTTTCTCAGCTATCTTCAGGTCAGGTGCAGTGTCACCCTTCAGGGGGGTGGGTTGGACCACTTCCTCTGTGTTGTCCGTTGGTTGGCTGGGCCTTGGGGTCCTCTTTTATGAACTCTGGTCCTTTGAGGGGGGTATGGAGTATGGTTGTGGTTGCATGTTTGTGTCCACTTCAGTGTTTTTGCACTGTCCTCTTTGCTTTACTTTGATCTAGTCACTCTGTCACAGGAGATTCCTGTGAACAACTACTGTTGTGTAGTATTGTAACTAGTATTATTTATGTTATTTGTGCTGTTATTGTTTATGACAATTTGTTTTCCTCTCATTTAACAGGTGGTATTTACTTTGTTTCTTTTGTGATTTCTTTCTTTGTCCAGTTTATTCAGTTCTGGTTCTAGTTATTGTTCCCATTACAATTATCACTATGGTTGTTGTTGTTGGTATTGTTGATATTCTATTCTGTGAGGGTCTTCTCTACCTCCTTCCCCCTCTCCCCTTCACGCCTTCCTTCTCTTCTCTTCTCCTCCCTCCTGTCTCTTTATGTCAAGTCCGGCATCAAATGTGGTTCAACAAAACGCATAATAAAGATAGTAGAATATCAAGGGAAGCATCATATACCTCATGAAATTTACCTTAGCAAAGCAAATTTGCTCAGCTTCGAAAAGCAGCCAGACTACACTTCTGCTATTATGATGCTGGACAAGTTAAAAAAAACAACAACAAGCATTCTTCATTCAGTACTCTGTGCTCAAAGCTCCCTATTGTAATAGGGACGATCAATTACAGCTTTCTCAGACATTTGGCACAGTACAACAATAATCTGGGACTTGGCAATTGATTTCTTCATATTTGTCTTACTATATGAAGCCCCTAGTAGCACTAAGCAATCCTCTGCAATGCATTAATTGCAGAGGAAAGTGGCAGCTTTAGCCCAATTTGAAACAGCCCTGAAGCGGGCTGTGAGCAGACATATTTGGGTCATGTCTTCCCTCTCTGAGAGCTCCTAGGTCTGGGTAACAACAGTTCCTTTCTCCCCCTCTCTTTTACAGCTCTTCACCCCAAACTGAAGAAACCTCAGCTCAGCGCCGTCACTGGGAGAATGGGATGGAGTGTAGATGCTATAGTCAGCCAAGAATAGTGCCTTGAACTAAAAAAACAAAACAGAGCTAAAGCAGGGACAGTATAATTGGCCCAGGTGGTGATACTGAAAGGAGAAATAAGGCCAAGTATCCAAGTACATTATATAATAGAAGCACAATAAAACAGTGGTAACACAAACACACCATGGATCACTTTACCTACTGGCATTATAACAGTGATTTGACAAGTATAAGTGATCGACATATCAACATGGGAATGTACAGGTAACTGACACAAAATGAATTGTCACAAACAGCTGAAGCCACTTGATCATAGACATCAAATCATTGTCTATGACTCACCTCCCTGCAATTAATATGGTTATTTACTCTAAATGGGCAAGATGGGCTGATAAAACAACCACAAACACAGATGTATGTCTGACAGCCTTTTAGGATTTCAAGTCTAACTTAATCACTTACACTTACACATTTGCTGGTAAAGTTGGAAAGTAATGGAATGTAACTTAGGTTGTCTCCTCCTGATGTGTCAATGGAAGATACTGTCTCTTAATTAAAGTATTTATTTTTCACTTGACATTACAGTTTGGTAAATATTATACTTTTTATTTTTTCAGCTTTAGTTAATTTTACATTTTTTATCCTCTGTCTTTCAAGTCAAAATCATGTAGCCTCAAATGTGTTGATTTTGATGATGAATTGAAGGATGGCATGCTGACTTTACTGCATGGACTGAGAAAATTCTTCTTTAAATCTTTAAAAATCCAGTGACAGTACAAAAATGTGATGATCTTATAGAATGTGAAGTTTCAGTGGCAGAATAATTTTATTTTCCTTAACTTAACTAAGTATTTTTGTTGCAGAGCTGTACAAACATGGCGGAAAACTGAAAATAATAAGTCTAAAAATGAGAAGTCAACACTTAACTTTTGGTTTCTCATAGGACTGCTAGGGGATCATCCTGCCGCCCGATTTTTGTAAAGGTCACCAACTGTTAAAATAAGCTCCATCAATAAATTCTGGGAAGAAGAAGAAGAAGTACTTTATTGATCCCAAAACTGGGAAATTTACATTCCAGTTCCAACTTATCAAGATAAAACAAACAACAGACAAACATGGGAATACAGATACAGTTGAACTGACACGTCGCCAGCTTAGCCAGCGCCTCGTTTATGCAGAATGAAAAAGAACAAACATAAGAGAATTGAGGTGAGACAAAAAAAGACAAATTTCACTCTATAGTTTAACTCTACAGGGTGTAATTTATGAAAAAAAAAAAAAAAAAAAAAACGCCTCTGCATAAAGCACAAAGACAAACAGTTACACACAGGACCAAAAGCACACGTGGGTAAAGGGATGTGACACGCCCATGTCCAGAGGTGGTGCACCGCAGCCAATCACAACGCTCCCAAACCCCTGTCCACAGCAGGTCTGGGAGGGGGAGGGGGGAAGAAGCCCTTGAGGTTAAGAAAAATGATTGTTGTGAGTTCGATTAGTCCTTGAATGGTTCATGTGGTTGTGTGTGTTTGCACGTGTGTCCAGGCACACCTCCCAGTCCAACAGTGTCTGGTTGTTATCAGTACAGAGGAGAGACAGAGACAAACTTCTGTTTACATTCCATCCAGGAGAGATAGAGAGGCTCCGTCCTTGAAGACAGAACACAATAAGCCAAAGAGAATCAAAACTTTATGATAGCCCTGCTGCCACTTCATTTCTGTGTGGGTGGGGCCCCTGCTGCCCAGTTCAATCTCCAATTTGATCCGAAAAAGAGAACCTCCGATTTAATTTTAAACCAGCTTTTCCAGTTGAGCCCCAACTTGCTCCAAGTTGACATCCCTCTACTTGATGAGTTCCAGAACTGAGTCCATTTTTCGGTTCAGCTCTGTCAGCGCAAAAGTCAGAGTGTTTAGAGCTCTGGCCAGACCGTCAATTTTTGAATCTGACTGCGCCACGTGCACCTGCAGCGCTGTCAGCTTCCCCTTATTTTTGCGATACCCCAGGAACCCAACAGCTCCGATCAGTAGGAATCCGAGTATCATGAATCCGAATATGTAGATGTCCTCAACAGCCAATTGTGAGATACAGACAGTCCTCCATGTTGACCAGGAGTCCATCGCATACCCCACAGGAAAGGTGTCTCGTGGGCAGGCAGCCTTCCCCCGTGTTCTGGCTTCTTGTAGAGAAAATCTGATCAATTGCATTTAGAGATCAAATCCATTTTTTGTCTGGAGTGTGAAGAGAAGTTAAATCAGAGAGACAAGACAAGCAAGCAGAGAGATGGAGGGAGGGAAAAGTGCATCTGTCCTCGAGGAGAGCCGGAGGAAGAAGCAAAGACGGTGAAAGACATCATTTGTACATTTGAACGTTCCTTACCAATTTTACTGCCATTTTTGTGTCACCCTTTATTATCTTGACACTTTATTGAAAACACAAATACATGTTAAAACTTCAGAAATCATACTTAAATTTAATTAGGCTGAGTCTCGAGGGCTGAATACACTGTCCTTATGTGCCACCCTTTGACACTCCTCCCCTCCTGCATCATAGCGGTCCCGTAGATGATCCTGGTGCCTCCATACCGGCCTACCATCTAATAAGTCCACTACAAAGGACACAGGCCGTCTCTGGTGCTGAATAACTCCTGGCAACCATGGTGTACCAGTAGCAAAGTTTTTGACATAAACATGGTCACCTGGCTGAAAGAGTCTCTCTTTTGCATGTTGGTCCCATCTTAGCCTTTGCTTGTCCTGCGACTGGACCACACACCGGACCAGCATCTCTGCTGGGGACATTGCCTGTCGTGGTGTGTGGGGTAATCCGGTACTGGATAAGGAAACAAGAGAGCTTGGTCTTTTTGCAGTCTATCTTTCAGTGTTTCCACAGCTCTCTCTGCTAGGCCATTTGAGGCAGGATGATAGGGAGCAGTGCAGACATGCTGGATACCATTTCTCTCAGGGCCGGCCCAAGCTTTTATGGGGCCCTAAGCAAAATTTAATTTGGGGCCCTCCCCTCCCCCATACCACCACCTCGGCATCAGATACTTCATCCTATAGGCTACACTATGTGTGTAACATACCCACTACCATACTTACCATATTGTGTAATTTGCTTACAACATAATTAATTGAGTAGCAAACTCAAACAAATATTTTAATTATTTGCACTTAATGTACATTACACTGACTTGTACATGTGTGCCATATTAATTTCACTATTTGAAAGTAACATCAGCAGACAAGACACTGCATTTAAAAGTTAACCA